>JAPQRQ010000009.1:16301063-16311505 GCA_037367365.1 Apogon talboti | reverse complement strand
TATATATAATAGTATAATTTAAGCATTAATCTTGCCAATTTTTTTGCTTTAGAAGAGCCTATTTTTATTCAGGGAGCATTCTCCAGATACAGATCATGTCAGTGTTTTAAGAGGTTTGAAAGTTTTCTGCATTTATCAGCAGGGGTGCTTCTGCGCTTTTGCAGCTGGTAGCTAATGATGCCACATGAATGGCTTCATCGCTAATGACAAGTTCTATTATCACCCCGTAGCCATTCATCCATTCTTCTTGCGGAGGGTGATCAGGATGAAGAAAATCGCGGTGAATGCCGCTTTATGTTGTTGTGATATGAATGCTTGTCATGATACAATGTGATCTTGTACATTCTATTAATAATTCATTTATTAGTACAAAGTCAATGACTACAGCATGATATGCACAATGTGATTTGTCTTAGAAGTCTTGGAAGATCCACACTGTGAAAGGGACATGGTCATGATCACACAGTAGTTCTAAGGTGACCATTACTACAATTTTCAGACTAAATATTGCCTGGGATAAAAATTTGACCATATTTGACATTTAGGATGATCTCCTCACAATGGTGTAGCAGTGCCTTTCCATGCTCAGCTCCATTGTTTATTCCTATAGTAGCACAGATGGATGACACACACTGAGGGTGTTTTATTGATGTATATTGATTTAGCGTGTGATTCAGTAGGGGATTTATAGGTGAAATCTGATGTCACACCCAAGTTTTTTAGATCCAGATCTCACAGCCTGATTTGCAATAAGTAATGAGATTGCAAGAAACTCACTGTCTGTAGGCACTTTTAGATACCTGAAAGATCACTTCACCTCATCAGTGAGAAAAAAAAAAATCTAATATAGCCATAAGTCAGTCCTGCTCATTGAAGACAGTATTGCTTTCTGAAATATTACTAGATATTTCAGTGGCCTTAGCTACCTGAGGAGAGGTGCAGCAAAGCCTCTACAGGTCTCCAAATCTCTACAGTATCACAAGTAACATACCATAGTATGCTCTGACCCTACATTTATTGAACCCACCCGTTTTCAGCCCCTTCCCTCCAGCTTCACCTGGAGACTCCGGTGTCCTCCCAGGCCAACGGGAATATATACAGTATATATATGGATGTTCTAGGCGTGCCTGCAGGGTCTTCTCCCAGTTGAGCATGCCTGAAGTGGCTCCACAGGGAGGAGTCCTGGAGGCAAACTAATTAGATGTCTGAGTTACCTCAGCTGGCTCTTTTCAGGATAAGCGGTGCAGCAGCAGAACTACTCGATGCTCTTCCGACACACAGGCACCTCATTTCAGCTGTTTGTATCTGTAAATCAACAACGTTACCTTCAAGCTTAGCTCCATCTTCAACATGACATTTCAGTACAATGCCACTTGTCAATTTCACAGTTCATTGTACCCTCATTTGGGAACAAAGCCCAAAGATCCTTAAACTGCTTCACTAAGGGCAGCAGCCTCAACCAGCAAAGGTGGAAGCGATCCAAGAGATGGGTCAAACACAGCACTCTGACAGCATTCAGGATGTTCAGCATCTCAGGGTGAATCTCATCCATCACTGGCATGATGCCAGTAACTATTTCAGTAGCTGTTACTTCCTTCTCCTATCTTATTGTCTGCTTTAAGAGTTAGACATGTCTGTGAAAGATGATACTCTGGTTTCCATCACTTACAACAAGTACCACTGTCATGTCATTTACTGATTTTGACTGCAGAATGACATCTAATGCAAAGCAGGGTAGATTTTTTTTTTAGCGTGTACAGTGTGTGAATTGGAAATACGTTGACCTGTACTATAACTACAGCTATGTATTTCTGGGCATCTCTTCTTGGATAAAACCCGCCTGTAATGCTAAAAAATTTGGCTTTTTTTTTTTTTTTTTTAGTTTAATGATGTTATGCTATTCAGTCAGACAGGTTTTAGTTTATTGATAAACCTACACATTCTTAGTAGGAATTTGATGCCATTGTAAAGTCAATTCAGAGGCTTGATTTTAACCTCATCATAGAATTTTAGGTATTATTTGCTAAATAAAAAAAAAATCATGCTAATTAAATTGTTAAAGTTTTTGTGTATATTTTTTTTGTTATTTTTTTTCCAATTTTGTGTTCAGGCCAGAGCCTTAATGAGTGTGACCCATCTCCTAACATTAAGCAATTAAAAAGCAGAGAAAACTGCTGAGGTTTTTATGATCTGAAAGCTAAATTTATTTGCATTTTTAATCATCATTGGGTACTTAGGTTTCTTTTGGCATGAAAACCTTGGAACTCACATTTATTACTCATTTACAGTATTTTAAAGTGAGAAATGTTTGAGCCCTATCCATATGTAACATGGCTTAAGGGGTCTACAATAAAGTTTCAACCTCATCAGTTAACACATGCCCAGCTTCTACTTTGACACTGTTAATTAATGGAAAAAAACACAGTGAAAGTTGTACTCAAATCCTCCAAATGAGCATCTACAGGTTTGCTTGAGGACAAATAGACCTGCTCTTTGATCCCGGTAGCTGATTACTGACATTTATCCATAAATCATGCGCTCACTCCTCCTCTCTGTATCTCAAACTCACTTTTCAGGGACGGACCTGATCAGGCCTCGCCTCAGATCGGTCAGTTCAGTGGAAACTCTGTTCAGGAGGGTGTCTCCACCACCGCCAATCAGATACTCATTAAGTTTCACAGCGACTTCAGCACCAGCGGCTTCTTTGTGCTTCACTACTACGGTAACCTCCCCTTTAATACCATCTGAGTAAAGTCCTCGTTGCACTGCAGAGGCCCTGCTTTGTAATTTTCCCTTTTTATGAGTCATTATTTGGCCTTTCTCATTTTGCTACATACTTGACGCTGCTTCCAGTTGTGTGTAACTATAAATGATGAATGCCTTCTTATGCCTGTTTCCCATCTGACTATTAAAAATGCCCCATCGAAAAGAATTGGATTAATAATAAAAATGTCCCCAGTCTCAGCTAAATTAGTGATTGGTTTTTGAAGATCATGAATACTGATAGGTCGCAATTTATGATCTAATCAAGTTTCAGTACAATGGGAGAGGGAGGGATGTGCTGCAGTTGAATAGAAAACATGTACACACACACCCATCCTCTCTCACTGAGTGCACTAATAGAGATTTGAGTGTTTGTCCTTTTCCCAACAGCGTACCAGCTAAGAACGTGTCAACCACCTCCTCCGGTCGCCAACGCCACTATCCTAACCGATGATGACGAGTTTGAAATAGGTTTGTCTTATTTTATTCTGCTTGTTTACCGGCCATGGACAACGCATAATGAAATAAATTTTCAACAGACACAGCTGCGAAGTAATTTGCTTTGACAGTGTTTGACAGTTGGTTGCAAGAATAGAAAAAGACACAGTAATTGTTTTTAATTATTTTATACATCAGCTATTGGAGTAATATTTTTTAGCTCACTGGAGCCATTGTTTATGCACATCTTTTTGCTTTGTTTTATACATTTTACATGTCTGTTTGCAGGTTTTATTGTCTCCACTTAAGTGTGTGCATTTTTCGCTGATTGATTGTAACAAATGTTAATTTGATTTCATCTTTTTTATCATGGGCACGTTCCACCTCACCTCCTTCATTGTTGCACTTTACATTTAATTTTCTTCATATTTACTTGCTTCTTTTTGAGTTTTCTTTTTTTCAAACAGTTTTGCTGTAAAATAGTTTGAGGGCAAGGCTAATTAGTTTTCAGTATAAGCTGTCGGTATATTTCAGTGTTCAAATGTGATTAGCAAAGTGAAGTGGGAATCATATGGCTAGTGGCTGCTTTACTGTGTGTCTTTGAAATTGACTGTAATTGTGATTTCATGTGTTTGTGTATGTGTATGCTTCAATGCAGGCTGGCACTGTAACGTAATGAAGTGCCTTCAGTACTCCATCTAGCTAAGGGGATGTCAGTCTTCATTAGAAAATGTGTTGTTGATTACCGTTTCAAGTGCTGCTACCGAGGAGGCTTTAACTAACGCAGCTCTGCCGTCGTGTGTTTGTTTGTGTGTCTGTATGATTGCGGGTGTAAATGACCTTACAGGGGACATTATTCGTTACTCGTGCCAGCCGGGCTTCACCTTGGTGGGCAGTGAGATTCTGACCTGTCGTCTTGGAGAAAGGCTGCAGATGGATGGACCCCCACCAGTCTGTCAAGGTTGGTCTTAGTCAATCTGTGAATGTGCGAATAGGTCTCGGTGTGTCATAAGGATGTTTAAGCACATTTATGTGTATGCACATCCATACTCGGTTAATTCTCCTTATATACGTGTACCTGGCACCAGTTTGCCAAGGTTGGTCACAGGCTGCAGCACCCACTATTGATGCGTCATTTCACAGACTGCCAGCAGGGCCCTAATAGCAGGTTTCTGACGGCAGACAGCATCTGTACTTGCAGAGTAAGAACACTATTGACCCAAGATCATAGACCTGTGCTTCCCTGAGAGCCCAACACTTATCTCTGTTATTCTGTGGGATGTTTAGTCTGTGAGAAACTGATTACAAATCTGTACTTTCAAGTGTAATAAGGTATATCATGGCCAGTCACATCTTTCCATTTTGGTATGTTTTGAAAGAAAGTAGAGCTTATATTTTACTCCTAATCCCTGTTCAAATGGCCCAGTGGGCTTGATTGATGTAAAATGTCTTCCTGCCCCTGTTTTTTTCAGAAGATGGATTTTCAAACAAGAAACAAAAAGGAATCTCTGTGTTGTCTGCATCAGAGATTTTGTTTAGACCAAAAACAAATGCCATCAGCGTGCCTGTCGTGCCAATACATCTCTGCAGCAGACAACACAGTGTTCTGAAACCTTTTATTCCCTGTGGATAGTGTAGGCTCATTTGAAGTGCCCTGGAGTCCTTTGTCTACAAGTCTCGAGTTGATGAGCATTTCTGCCTTTATTTCTAGAAAACTGCAAGTAATCATATTGGACTTGTGATCAGGCCATGAAAGACACTCAACAAAACCCAAACCTGTATTCATAAAGCATCTCAGCATACTGTATGAGTGGTGATTTGGAGCCTATTTTCTGCTCCCTCCCTGTTGTTATATAATGTTGGACTTGATATCTTGATTTCTTACCCTCTAGCATTTTTGCAGCTGACATTGTTTTTAGTCTTAATTTTAAGAATTTGGCTGCTTTCATTGCAGTACGTGGAGATTGCCACACAAGTAAAGCAATGCATAGCAATCATAAAACTTGAATCAAGCAAACCTGACCTGTGATCCAGGAAGCCGACTCAAGTTCTCATACTTTATTCATCAATGTAGCACTCACATTAATAGCTCTGTTAGTGTTAGTTTCCGACAAAGGTCAGTAAGACCAAATGAATGGCAATTGAGGTTGGATGTGTGGATTATCCTTGTGCGGCATTTGATGTACGGAGCATTTTTTTTATGAATTAAACATTTATCAAATGTACGAGGGGTATAAAATCCTGCAGTATTTTATTAGTGAGTTAGATGATGAAGAATGAAACAAGATAGGGAACAGATGGAAAAGCTTTATTTGATACTGCATTGCATCAGTCTGGCATACAGATACTGTATCATATTAAGCCTGACACGAATAGAATTATAGTAAAATACTTTCCAAAGCTTTATTTTATTGCTTGTTTTAAAGTGACCAAATTAGCAAATCAGCAACAAGCAAAATACTTTGGAATAATAATAATAATTATCATCATTATGTTTCTTCACAGCCAAGGGCATTAACGCTCACTTGAGAATACTGGAACAGATTTTACGCTCTATTGTCATGTTGGTCCTGCCAGCTCACCTTCTCATGTGTTTGGAACTACACCGAGCTCTGCCAAATCCAACTAGCTCCAATCAGCGAAAGCGCACGCATTGTACTTGAAATATCTTCATTTTTTTAACACGAGAGTGAGTTTGATTTATCCTGCCAATTCTGCTGGGAAAATCACACCGGGGCTCCCCTAGAAGGACGACACATCATTTTCAGTTGATTTTGAAATAACAGGCTCACAGGAATAATAATACTACACCATAAACTGCCAACACAATGGCTCCTTTTATTTAGGTCATGTCAAACAGAGAAGAAAGCAAAATCAATGTATATATATTTTTTAAGCGATAAATCAATATTGAAAAAGGTGAAAGCCAAATAGCCACAGTCTGAATGAGTAGTTCTCTTATTTAGCCTCAGTTTTAGTGAACACCTTCTCATGACCTGCTCTAAACATGAAATTTTCATGGACTGAACTATCTGAGGATGTCTGAGTTAGTAATTCATTGTGTGACATTTTCATGGATCATCTCATTATTGTAGTCAAGAATTCATTACATTTTCTTGTGTTGGATATGTAATGTCCTTGTGCCACCTCTAGCACAAAACTAATTGCTCTCCTTGGGACATGTAAAGTTGAACTTAATTTGAGTTGACCTGCTATTCACATCTAAGAGACTGCTACAGTAAGCTTGTAAAAGGGACAGTTCCTGTCAGCAGCTTGCCGATAGGGCAGGAAGAAGAATTCTCTTGTGTTCCCAGATTGCGCTTTTGTTTGCCGTCAACCCTTCTGTCTTGTACTGTTAATTGTCATTTCATGTTACAAGATCGCGCCGAAATGTCCTTGCAGTGCCTTCTATTCACCTCGTATTTTTTGATATTTCCCCTGGCTCTGTCTTTATTAAAGGCTATGTATGATGAAGGTTATACAGAAGTTTTGATTAAGGATAAGTCATAATTGAGTTGACTACTGTGTTTGCTTGGAAAACCATCTGCCACGCCAAGGCTGACTCAAACCCACTCAGTGTTCTTATATTGCTCGCTGTGTTCAGAAAATGTAGTGAAAACAATTATTTGCTCTAACTTCATCTCCCCTGCTTATGTAAGCATTATTGTACGACGCATCTTTAGCTTACAATATATTATTCTCATTCTTTATGTACAGCAAAATGAAAAGAACTTGCTGTTTGTATAAGGCTTTACCAAGACATGGTTTACTGTTTTGCAACAATTGCCAAAGCCAGTTCTTTCTGAATAAATCAGGTTGGCTTGCTTGTTATGCTGACAAATGGTGATGTGTTTTCTATCAGTAGTTGCAGTCGTTACTTGGATGTAACTCATTGGCCACTTCAGGGAGGTTTGTGATTAATATACTGTACTAATCCACCATTTAATGCTCATTCCCTTGAGATGAGAGGGTGATTCTTTTTGGAGGGCAAATAGAGTTAGAAACTCCATTAACTGTAGTTTATGATTATTTAACAATTTTATTTACACTGCTCATCACTTTATTTATCAGCCCTCTAGTGTGTACTCATCATACTGTATAGATACATTTGAGTCCATATTGAAACAACAATCCGTAGGACACATTTTCACTAAGGCACTAAGGTCAACATTTGTCATAAGGCCAAAGTACCATTTCAGCACATTGTAAGCTTTAGTCTGCTTACAGAAGAGTCTCTTGCTCTTATCACGGTACTTGTAAAACCCATCCTAAAAAGTAGCGGCACTGAGGTGCATCAAACAGTTTTAATCCTTCCCTGATTCTGATTGTTTTTTAAAATCCCTGAACCAAAAGTCTGTTGAAGGACTTAAAGCCACTACTGTGCTTATTAGATGGACATATGTTTGTTACTAGCTTATTAAACAAGTACTGGTCTTTCAATTATTTCAATAACGAACTTACCAGATTAACCATTTTATGCACAACATATCAGATGGTGGCAAATTAGTCATTAGTTATTTTAGTACATTAAAGGAATGGGATGCAGGGAATCTAAATGTGTAGATTAGAGAAGTACACAAAAGTGTTATGGCTATGTTAGTATATGCAACTGTTATGTGCAATAGTTTTCAAGTTTCACATTATTTCTCCTTCAGTGTTTGCTCTCTCTATTCACCAGAATTCCCTCTGGCATCAGCAGAAGGGTTATAAATCTAACAGAGGTTCTATAAATTCTGAATGACATCCAGACACACAAAATACCTGGATATGCATTGCATTCATGCACGAGATGGCAAGACATAATAAGTTCATAGGTGTTCACGCAGCAACTGGATAAAAGGGTCCAGGCACCCAGCAGTCATCTCCTGCAGAATCTTATCACCAAGACTTGGCTCATAGTGAGTGACAAGGAGAGGAGACGAGACACTATAGAATCGCAAACTTTTTATCCAAAAAATGTGTTTAAAGGAAAACAATACTAAAGAGCATGAGATGTGAGGGATTGGTAGTGACAGAGATGAATAGATCAGGGAGATGTGTTTGTCAGTGTTGATATTGATAAACAGAGGAACTGACCAATTCCCTGTGTTTGGACTGGTATAGGAGAAAACCCAGCAGACACAAGAGAAAGGGCAGTGGAAACCCTCTGAACTCTTGTGTCATCCACAATTCCTAGAATAGCACATTCATGGCTCTGTTTTGTTTCACTCTTCTTGACCACCAGAAGCTTGACGTAATACTTCGGTGACCCATACAAACAAAGTCATGAAGAATCTGTTCTCACTCTGCTTCAACTGAAGGAGCAGATAAGGAGGGCAGCCACGAGAACGCACAAGTCCAATTAAGCCCAAGTTGCTGTAGCACGGGTGTCACACCATTTGAGCCAATCAATTTTAGACACTCCTGGTTGACATTTCACAAAGGCATCCCTGAGCTTGTATACTTGTGACACGTATCAACAATGCATCTTGAGAGTCTCTGCCTTGACAAGACACGGTCCTTCCTACAGTATGTCCTACCTTACAAACAGTGCGTCTGACATACAATGACACATCCGCAGCCTGCACAGGACAAAGTAGTCTGCCATTAGGATGCATTTCATCCGTCCCTGGCTGTGGGGGGGGGGGGGGATGTGAATTGATTGCGTGGCTGATTGATGTGAGAAGCTGAAACCCTTTTAGGAAGAAATGAAGGGCTGGACCGCACAGTAACCCCAGACGAGACCCATCGGAATTCCAGTGCAAACAGTCCCTGGCAACAGACAACACACGGAGCTGGCCAACTGGCTTTGCAGATGCAGTAGTGAGAAGGAAGGCGGTCGTACCAGACTGCCATCCGAGGTCAGCCGATACCTCGAGCAGTGCAGAACATAGAGATTTCAGTACAATGGCCGAAGGAGTTGTTGAGTTGCAGTTTGCCTGCTCTCAGGTTGGAGCACTTACTATCACATATCACCACTGTTCTTGTAAGGCAGAATCTGTTTGCCCTTGGCCTGCACAGGAGAAAACAGCACTGTAATACAGCCAGTAAAGATCCAAATGGCATCAAGACCCAGAAGGGATGGTAATAAGCTTTTAGTCAGCAATCACAGGATGTCTACTCTTCTCCTCCCTTGGCCACAGCCATCAAAATGAGGTAAAAACATTTCACTCAGATTCTTCAGTTAGTTTTATGAAGCACATGGTAAAACAGCGCAGCAATTGTTGTAGCAAAAATACTGAATCTGTACATTAAGAAAAAGTGAAATGGTGTGACTGCTATGTGCCAGGCATCTTTATCAGTGTTTTTTCGCCTCACACAGATTATGCGTACCTTTGTTGGTATTAATGTATATAATTTTGTATGTCAACGTCCTGTACCTTGGCAGGATGCATAACCCTCTATTACACAGCTAGTAGGAGTAGTAAAAAGGTTTGATTGCTCCCAAAAACAGAAATACAAAAGCAGGTGATTGAGAGAACTTTGCATAAGGAAATGCTAGTATTTTTCATATTATCCATCTGACATGCAGTGGTTTTGCTGCTGATATTTCCTCTATTGAATGCGGTGTTTGTACAAATATTGATCTACACTCCACATATCCTGTTATGCTTGCATTGCAGTGTTTACATATTTATTTCCTCTAATTTAAGTGTTTTCGATGGTGTTGAGCTAATTTAGAGAAAGTGTTCTGACCTTGTTGTCGGGAGTCAGTTTAGTGATTTAGTAAATGTGCTGTTATTTTGAAAACCTCTGATTTAGACTTCAGAAATCATATTTGGCTGCTGTCTTTGAGCCAGAGGGTACTCTAGTTCAACTAAACTGCAACTTCCTCTGAGATCTACCACTGGGAATATTCATACTCCTTTGTGCTACATTTCTCTCCCTCTGCCTTTTTTTTGTATCTTGATATATGTCCGAATGTTTCCCGTGACCTTTTTATCCCGAACAGTTGTTCGCATTAACCTTTCATATGCGTCATGTTTCTTCACTAGTGGCTCAAAGACAAACTTGTGTTAGCAGCACACAAGGAAAAGAAATAAAACTGGCTGTCATTATTTCAGATATGCCAGCCTGCAGGAAATGAAGGGAGCGCTCTGAGCTGATACACATGAAGTCACTCAAACACAAACAAACGCACACAGAATTTTACCATAAATACAAAGTAAGCTGTCTCACCTACTGAGTGTGATAGATAGATAGATAGATAGATAGATAGATAGATAGATAGATAGATAGATAGATAGATAGATAGATAGATA
>JAPQRQ010000009.1:16286022-16300822 GCA_037367365.1 Apogon talboti | reverse complement strand
AGATAGATAGATAGATAGATAGATAGATAGATAGATAGATAGATAGATAGATAGATAGATAGATAGATAGATACCAGATGAGCTTGGGGACAACAGTAGGTGCAGCAGCTTGGCCCTTAGGTGCAGTAAGAGTCTTGAAAAGCTGGAAATGTACAGTAATTGTTTCAGCACTCATTATTTTTTCATTACAATTTATGCCATCATTGTGGACCATTCAGAGCCTCCTCTTCAACTCAATTGCTCTTATTATTAAGCCTTTCTCCTCCCTTTTTTCACCTTTCTACTTATCCACCTTCTCAGCTGTCATATCCTTTTTTTTTATTTTACTCTCCTCTCTCTTTTAATTCTGTGTCTCAATTGTCTCCTGTCAGTTCAATGTCCTGCCCATGAGGTGCGTTTTGATTCGACCGGGGTAATCTTGAGTCCGGGCTACCCTGAAAACTACCCCAACCTCCAGATGTGCTCCTGGCTGATCAATGTGGAGAAGGGCTACAACATTACTCTGCACTTTGAACTCTTCCAGACAGAAAAAGAGTTTGACATCTTGGAAATATTTGATGGTGGGCTTTGCTTAATTTTTGGTGTTTCATCTTCTGTTATTGACATTTGCTTTAAACGATGTACAGTATTACTATCTCTACATGTGGTTTGGTTTTGCTATTTGTCTTTTGTTATCTGTCTGTTTAGGTCCCAATATTTACAGCCAGAATTTGGCATCACTCAGTGGCGACATTGAAACTCCCTTCAGCCTGACCACAACAGGCCACCAGCTTCTGCTGCGCTGGTCCTCTGATCATGGCACCAACCGACATGGTTTCCACATCAGATACGTGGGTGAGTATCAAAGTATGTATCCACCTTATCATCATATTCTCTTTTTATTAATGCTATTTGTATATATTGTGAAAACGTGATAAAAGTCAGGTTTACACTTCTGTACCGATGTAGAAACCCTTCAAGCCAATTGATAACACTTCATAGAACCATATATTATTTAAACCAAGGGTGTCAAACATACGGCCTGCAGGCCAAATCTGGCCCTTTAAAGTCGAAAACTTACACAGAAGACATTGACAGACAAGGTTAAATACTATATTTTTCAGTTATAGATGCCTGTTACACACTGTTTTGTGTGCCCCACTGTTATATGTAAATGTGTAAATGATAAACTGAGGCATAATGTTAAAATTTAATGGTTTTTTTTTAAAGAAATTTCATGTTATTCACAATTTTTGTTTAAGGATAATTACACTGCATTTTTGTTTGTTGGCCCGAAACTAAAATGAATTCGACACCACATCATTCAAACCCTCTTTATTCTGTCTACCATGAAGACAACATGACTTTTATCACAGTGTTTATCACAGTATGCAGTGATTTTTAGGAGACTTTTTTAATACCTGTTAATTTGTAAAAAATGCTCTGAGTTTTGACAGAAAGGATAATGGCTTACAATAGAGTATGTTTTTTATACCGCAAACCACAAGGCAGGAAGAAAGTCACAGTGAGGTTTGCATGCTGTTTTGCTCTCCTTAATTTCAAAAGGTTTTAAATTCTTAATTGTGTCTTTAATAAAGCAAGTGGTGCTAAGCAAGAGCAGTGCAGGGAATCTTCTTCCATTTGAAATGCATCAATAATAATGAAAAAGCACAAAAGACATTCATTTTTTATACTGTGTCCCTCCATTATGTTTAATACACGAAAGAGTTATTGTGAAAGCAGTCGGTGTGATGAATTTTGTAAAGAACTCTCCTCCTTGACTTGATTGACTTGAACAGGAGCTGACTTTTACTCCGGTGTGTCCTCTCCTCTTAAATCCCAGCTATCTCCCAGTCGTGCTGATCTGAGGGAATGTTTGACAGCCTTTTTTGAAACTCACAGTCCTCGCTTTGAATACCTATCCCATCGGCTATTCAGTGCTCATACTGAAGAAATCAAATTTACCTTTTGTGTGTTCGATGGGCTGTAAGATGAGGAAAAGGAAGGCTATGGAACAAATAACTGGGGGATGCACCCATATTGCATGTGTTAAAGCAAATTGAATATGTGTGTACCCATAGGCCACTGAGAAATAATAATGTGATTTTGAGGACTTCCTTTGCTGTGTGGCACACAGCCCAAGTGCTAAAGAGATGTGACACTCCTCAGGCATTTTTCCTCATTATCTTTCTGCATTTAAAATGGAGCTTTTCTGTGACTAAAAATGTTCACCTGACTCTTTGTCTAGAGGAGCTTTTGTTAATGCCTTTTCTTGTTTCTGTGCTTTATTTCTTCTTTCTACTAAATATCGTCGTATCTGTGCGATCTCCATTTTCTTTGTCACCATTCACACCCTCTCTTTCACTCCCTGTTGCCTTACCATTCTTCTTTCCTCATCTCCTCCTTTTTTGTCTTTCTTCCTCCATCTATTGTAGCCATGTACTGCAGTACCCCTGACTCCCCACAACATGGCTTTGTGGTGAGCCAGACTGGGGGTCATCTTAACAGCATGGTGCGTTGGGCCTGCGACAGGGGCTACAAGCTGATCGGAAAGGGCGCAGCTGTGTGTAAGAAGACCCCCTTTGGATATTACACCTGGGACGCCCCTGTTCCTGCATGTCAAGGTGAGCTCATCAGACCTGGCAGCTTCTTATTTGCAACTTCAGTCTGCCTTTTTCTTGCTTCTTCTGGTCACTGCCTCTGCAGCCTTGTGCTCAGCAGGCAGACAGGCAGGTGCTTAAGGCACCCAAGTGTCTCAGCCCAAAACCCATTCCTGTGTTGTTAGCAGCTGAACTGAATCTAGCCTGATTGAGAGCCAGCACCCTGTCAGGTGGAAAGGAAACAAAAATCAATCGTCCCTTCTTCTGTCAATTTCCACTTCTTCAAATTACTTTGGCTAACTCTCCATTAGCATGCAGTGGCTGCTCCTCTTAGGTTTCACTCAACTAATTGGGTTCTTTGATGCGCACATGTGAATGTGTGCATTAAGGTGCACATGATTGCATGCACTAGCACAGACACATACACACACACGCACAGACGAAAACAGCAACAGATGGTGTACTCAATTGCATTTTATCATGATGCAGTGAAATCAAAATATGTATGTCATGTACTTAAAATGATTTAAAAACTCTTCACACCTGTGATTGATTCTGTCAGTCTGGTAATTGCAGACAGCTTTCCAAAGCATATAAACCTAACCATGGCTGCAGCGGTCCATCTGCTATCTGCTACGTGGAGGATATTGCATCTTAGCATGATCAGTCTTTCATTTATTCCACTGTATGAGTGATGTTATAAGGAGGCACTTTGCTAATCCATCAGAGTTCGTCATGCATCTGGGAGATAAAGCACTGACCGGAGAAATGTTTCTGGTCCGTTAACATTCAAAAGGGATGAACAATCCATTTTTCTATTTAGAAACTTTCTGAAACATCCAAGCTAAGGTTTACAGAATCCATGTGATTATGATCTGTTAGATTGTAGCAGTAGTCAGAAGTGTTGATTGATTTTCTCTTAAGGGATAGTGAGAGGGGTCCATCCAACTACAGGCCTCAGGCCACGTTCTTAACATTTGATATTTCACACTGTTCTGCTACGGTTGCCGCTCCTTTTCATGATGTGTATGTTTGCGTAACTGTTCTCATTTAGTGTGGCCCTGCAGATGTTGGTTTCCCCCATCTGTTCCCTCCCTCTGACTCGTCTCTGATAAACACCTTGAAAGCTCCTAGCTTCAGGTTCCATTCATGTGTAAGCTCTGGGGCCACTGTAACCCAGATTCACACTGAAGGGGCAAGGACACGGTCATTTGTGTGACTTTTTTATTTTTTTTCATGTATGAGTGTAAAGAATGGTCACTTCTTTCATAATGAAACCTATGAAAACCTTGCAATATTTATGAAGGACTTTTTATACATTACAGTATTTCAGATCACTTTTACTCTGATGTGGCTGTATAAATTCCTCATCCCTATAGAAAGTTATTTGATGCCTAGTAGGAAAACAAGTCATATTTCAAGACTACTAAGATTCACTGACTTAAAACATACAACTAAAACTAATGAAAAACTCTTTATTATATAGTACTCATATGAAGATTATACTGATCAGTTTATTTTAGGGCTGTGCTAATTTACCTTCAATTTGAATACAATTTTAAGTGTAGTACTTTGTGGTGCTTTGTACTACACAAAGATGTGTTGAACATTCCATTTATGTCATTGATATTAGACTTTGTAGCCTTAGAGCTACTAATGTATGTTTTATACCTGATCCAGTAGCATCATAGTACAGCATCTTAATGAACAATGTTGAATAAACACTGCTAATTTGTTTACTGAACTTCATAACCTTCAATTTATGTGACTGTAATATTATACTGCAATATTTTTTGTATACATAATATGATCACTTATATGTATATCACCACTATATGCCACAAAGGCTCCCGCAAAAGCTAAAAATAGCAGTTTAAAAATAATTAGTATACCGTCTGTAATTTTCTGCAGAAATTCAGCATGACACCTCTTCAACATGATGTTTTGACATTCTGTTAATTGTGTCTAGATTGTTTTTCAGCATCATAAATTCTTAATTCAAGTAATTTTTATAGAGAATATTGGGTGTTTGATGTTATTAAATTACATACATCTTATTTCTTCATTAAATCTGTAAAGCAGACCTTTGAAGTTGTCTGTCATGTCCTACCAAACCATCATTTTTTTGCTTCATATTTGCGCACAAGAAAAACTCCAAAGGGCTTTATGACTTTACTAGACAATTGTTGACTTTTCACGACTTTGTCACAATGGTTAATTGGTAATTACTTTAGGTACACATACACGTGTTTACAGCAACACTCGTTAGCCAAAGAACAAAGGTATACATATAGGTATATCCACCATGCAGGCTTTTGACTGTAAATGTCTCCAGGATGTGCCTTTTACTGCACACAAACATGTGTGTTGACAACTGTCTCCTTACTGCCTGCAGCTGTGTCATGCGGTGTGCCCAGCGCGCCAGTGAACGGAGGTGTGCTCGCTGCTGATTATTCTGTCGGCACACGGGTGACCTACTTCTGCAACAGTGGCTACCGGCTCTCCTCCAAAGAGCTGACGACCACAGTCTGCCAGCCAGACGGCACCTGGAGCAACCACAACAAGATACCCCGCTGCATCGGTGAGTGGAGGAAGCTAGGGAGTATGCAAAGGGACGTAGTGAAGAAGGAAAAGTGATTTAGAGAGATGAGGTAACCCATTGCATGGTTAAGCAGTGGGGAGAGACAACCTATGGGGATGGGAATGAATTTTGAATTTTGACAGCTGTATCCGAGACAAGGAAAAAAAGTCAGTTTGAAATCGTCTTTGGAGGAGATGGGGAATAAATCCTTTCAACAAAATGCTGTACTGGAACAAAAGTTGTCATGAAATACAGACTGCAGTCCCAGCAGAACCACATGTTCTGATAAGTCTGTTTTTATTTAGGAAAACACTTTTGGGTTGTAATGACAGGACAGAGGAAGAAAGGAGAGAGTAGTAGTAGAGGGAGGAACTAGTCGGCGCCGGGGTGAATGTAAAACAAGCCAGTGCAATGCCTTTCCGTTTGAAAATCTGTGTAATAAGTGATTGACAACAGTGTTTACTAATGAGACCAATGTTTATTCCCCGCTGCAAAAGTGTCTCATGGTGAAAACAGAAACAGTTTATTTTGAAACTCATTTGGTTTTAGAGGGCAGATTTACACACAGCTTTGTTGCGGAGCAGCTTTTGTACAACTGCAGGAAAAGTAGTTGCTTTTTATACTTTAACCCATGGATTAGTTTATTCTTGAGATTAAACCCTTCTCATTCAACTGTTTACATTTCCGCTGCACTGTTGTATAGTTGCATTATGTTTGCAGTCTTGGACTTAGCAGTGTGTGTACAAGGGATACAAGAAGAAAGTGAAACAGAAGTGAATTGGATCAAATAATGCAAAAATAACGATGCCCATTCCCCTCCAATTGTCCTCTGCTTTCAGTCATGACGTGCCCCAGCCTCAGCTCCTTCTCACTTGATCATGGAAAATGGAGGATAGTCAATGGTTCACACTATGAATATGGGACCAAAATCATCTTCACCTGCAACCCTGGATACTACCGTGTTGGCCCCGCCCACATCCAGTGCTTGGCCAATGGGGTGTGGAGCTGGAGAAATGAGAGACCTCGATGTAAAAGTGAGTCAAAACCAGTAGTTAATCACATAAGTTTAAAAATTCCAAACATTTTTTAAAGAACTTTTTGTCTATACTGTTGCCATCATTTCATTGCATATTCATAACTAATAAAACGTGCATGTACCACATAATTTATTACGTTAAATGTCTCAACTGAATAATGTAGAAGATCTGACAAATTGAATCCAATTTACTTAATAATTCCATACCACACTAGGTATATGACAAATTATGGCTTTCAATATGATTAGCAGCACTTCATTCCTTTAAACAGCAAGTCAGTGATGCATTTTTTTTTGCTCTTCCTCTATTCTTCTGTTCTCTTCCTGGGTTAAATATTGTTTAATATATGAATGGAAATAAATGCTGCTGCGGGAATTATTATTATTATTATTTTATTTAATTTATTTGGTAAAGCAAAAGAAGTCAACAGCCTATTATAATGGCAAAAGGAAGTTCCAGCCTGCATGATGAAAGTTGTAGGGACAAAGGCAAACATCATTATCCGTCCTATGAAATACAAGAGGTCACTTTTTTTAAATCATATTAATGTCACTACGATGGGTGTAAATGAGTGCGGTCATCCATTGACTGAAGATTTAAGCCAACTTTGCTCTCTTTCTTTCTCTTATTCTCTCTCATTCACTGTCTGGCTGTCTTGTTGTTTCTCTGCAGTCATTTCCTGTGGCGACCTGCCTACTCCTCCTAATGGAAAGAAAATTGGGACCCAAACTACCTTTGGCGCGTCAGCCATCTTCAGCTGTAACCTTGGCTATGTTTTAACTGGATCTACAGTTCGAGAGTGTCTCCTGTCCGGCCTCTGGAGTGGAATGGAGACCCAATGCCTGGGTGAGACGGGTGCAAATGTTCCCTTTAACTTTAAAAAGAGAGTCATGACCTGGGTCAAACATTGCTGGCAATCTGCTGAGACGGAATATGAGCTTCTTTTGGTTAAGCCAACTTGCCCAGAATAGAACCAGATGGGGAAGCAGAGGGTGGCAATAATTCGTTCTCTTGCCAAGTGTGCAATGGTCAATGACTGTGAAATACTTGAAATGATTTTGTTGGTCTCTTGTCGTTGGGTCCTCATATCACGCTGTTATTCATTGCAGCCACTTAATACCCGATCCAGTTATGCGGCTCTGATTTGGACCACTTCCATATGTAGATAGTCCTAAAGCAGATAGCGACTGACCTCAGTATTCATCTAACTTTTACATCACCCCAGTTTAAGATTTCATTGTAAATTAAATCAGAACCCAGCTCACAGGCTGGCGGTGTCAACAAACCTTGAGACACTTGCCAAGGTGTAGCAAAACAAATCTGAGCTGGTATTGACGCACAGATGGCTGACAAATTGAAAAGAAATCCTGACTGTTTCACGATATGAGCAAAAATATATGACCATGAGTTAGGCCTTCTTAGCAACTGTGTCCAAAGACAACAGATGAAAGTATCAGTAAAATCAGTAGCACACTTATACACTTGCCACACAAAAATAAAGAAATGATGACCTGTAGAATAGTAATATGTCTGTGAGGTCTATTTAACCCTTTCATGCATGGCATTACTGCAGTGGACAGTTATTCAGGCTTTAATTAATGCTACATTATTTGCAGCAATGACTCCAACTCCAATATTTGTTAAGCTCACTCTACTGTAAATGCTGCTATGACACTTGAATTTCCCCACATGGATAAATAAAGTCTTATTTTTATCCTGATATATTGTTTAATGAATCCAAAGCATGTCATTAGCAAGAAATTTTCCAATAAGGTACAATTTAGGAAATAGTTTGCTCACAGTTTTAGCGTTATGGTTTTTGTCATTGTGTGTACTCTTTCTCACTGATCTCTCTACTCTTTGCTCTTTAATATACTTGTCAAAGGTCATTTATTTGTCATTTCTTTGTACAAGTACAAAATAAACGAAATGGTGTACTCCCAGGTTAAAAGCAATGCAAAATACAAGCATTATAAATTAACAAGCCTTTATTGCTGTTACCAAGTTCTGTTCATAATGTGAAAGGACCACAACCTGCACTAACTTGTTATAAGCGACAGGGCAAATGTCTTTTCATGCAGTATTTCCTATTGAGGGTGTGTTGTAATTTTAATAATATAGGTCTCTTTCCCATGTGTATATTTTTACAAAGGCATAGTGGATGTATTGTGTGCTTAGTGTAGACGTACAAACTGGTTAAACAACCCAGACAGTGCAGTTGTTTTCCCCCTGTATTCCAGAATGATGATATGTTTATACAGATCTGTCCCCACATTTGCTAACACTAATGATGTCTGCTAACCTGCGACCAACCAAGCAAACAGAACCTGGTCAACTAGTCAATGTTTGGTTGACTATTAGGGGACAACCTTAACAGAGACGTGTTGACTCGATGCCAAGGAGCACTCAAGCTGCTGTGATGGCGTGCGGTGCCTAACACCTTGCTAAGGTGTTACTATTCTCCACTTAGTGTTAATTTTACTTTACTTTGTCAACCATCTGTATCTAAACAAGAGACCGTGCTAGGGCCTAGCTTACCACAGCTCAACACAGTTCTCTACTGTAGAGGAAAATGAGACATATGTAATTACTGGAGCTGCATTCAAACCCACGCAGCAGCAGAATGTGACAGTTTCCCCGGCAGATGCATTAGTCCGTTTATCAACCCCGTGGCACCAGCACTCCAAGCTCAGCTCAAGATTGGTTTAGTTCATTAAAAGAAGGGCACCTCTCTCTTGTTTAGTGATATGGCTGTCAGGGTTAACATAGCCAGCGACCTCTCTGTATAGAAGCCTACTTCAGCACTATCTTCATAGAATCTGGCTGCTCTCAACTGGAGTGTGATAATAAAATGCTTGGCTGAGTTTCTGGGTGCAGGAGTGAATTAGGGAAATCGCACTCTCAGTCAGTGGCAATTTCCCAGGTTTTAAGTGGCAGTGGAAATCTCAGCAAGATTCCTGCTCTCTGAATGGGATTTATTGTAGCTGAAAGTAATATGATTACGTGCATGAGCGTATTGCATAGATTTTGAGGAGTTTCACACGCATCCCCCTGTCTACTGTAAATGTAAAAAGCTGACTTATCACAAGTGAAGTTGAAGCCAATGTGAATTTCGAAATAATAATTCAAAGATAATGAGCTGAAAAATGCTCTCCAAATCCAATATGTTTCATGAATACACTAAACTAATTTTGTTTGCCTGTATTTTAATTCCAAAACCTTTTAAAGCACCAGTTCCCTCATTTCATTTTATAATAAAGTTGTCAAAATGCAAAATTATTCAAACATGATAGCACAATCAAAATTGTGTTTCTACCCAGCAGCTGTCGTCCATTAGTTTAGTGGCCACTGTAGGTGATTATTCTCAAATATAAGTATCACACCATGGGAATCATTGATATTATTCATTTTTATTTGCACAAATGTGTGACCTCCAGGTTGGCTACAACTGAATATTATTGTTAGTTTTCAACGGTGCACTGATGCAAACCCTGAATGCTCTTAATGTTGAACTTTTTGAGTTCATTTTATAGAATAATATAGGATGTTAACAGTCTGTTTACTTTTTTTTTGTCTTGCCACAGCCGGTCACTGTGGCATCCCAGAGCAGATTGTGAATGGGCAAGTGATTGGAGAAAACTTCGGTTACAGAGACACAGTGGTTTACCAATGCAACCCAGGATTCAGGCTCATTGGCTCCTCAGTACGGATCTGCCAGCAAGACCACAGCTGGTCTGGACAGCTCCCAGTTTGCATCTGTAAGTAGATAAACACCACTTCTGGGGGGGTAAATCCACTACAACAAGGTTTGGAGAGATTTGTGTATGTCTGTGTATGTCTGTGTGCATGTCCAGATAGTGGAGAAATGGTTGGGTAGGTAACGCAGATGCTACAATCAAACTGTAGGCCTTAGTTCTCAGTTCTAATTTACTGTTTCGATCTTTTTTTTTTTTTTTTTATTTTTATTGGCTGTTCTTATGATTTTGTTGTGTGGCCTATATCAGAATCCAGAGTGAGGTGGTTCTGGGCTGAAACGCATACACAAAAAGCTGTTGTGTTAAGTGTTCAGATCATTCCTTTCACTAAGTATTAATATACACAGTGGAAAAAACTAAGGTATGTATTCAAAACCTTTATTTTTAAGCTAAAACAGGTATCAGTGTTTATCGTACTGTAAAATGGTCTCCATCAGTGTTCTATTAATATATATAATGTTTTGGATTTATTTTACTGTTGTACTTGTGTAGAAGTTCTAGTTTGTGATGAATCCCCATTGAAAAACATGTAAAAGTCACAGGAGGTAACTTTTGACTGAAATCACAGTGTATCTTTGTCAGGATGAAGTATGAAAATAGCCTGCCCGCTGTTGACAGATACAAATAAGGTTGTTTTTCACCTATATATGCTGGTTGCTGCACAGTGTTAGCTTGCCTTTTACATCTTTTTGACATTTCAAACAACTAATTTTCAGCCAAGAAAAAAAAAAAAACACTTTGTATAAAAATGCCAAATATGGCAATTTTATGTACTTAGCTTGTCTCCACTGCAGCACAAACCGGACTTCTAGGACACACTCCATCATAGCAGGTGGCAGTAATGGATTTTATACACAAAATGCAATCTTCAGTTAGATAAAAGATAGTGATTACTGTAATGTATTAGCTTGAGTGGCATTCACTGAAATTTGTGGAGTGTAGTGTACATTTGGATATCTTTGACATAAAGCAGATTTTCAGGTTTGTCACATACTGCACTCTACTTCTGCTACTTAAGGTTAGAATTAAAATGCTAGTAGTAGATGGTATGTCATTTCAAACACAGTCTAAGTGCCTCAGCTTAAGTGCACCTAGGAGATCTGGAGCCTTATTTCTAAACCAGTGAGTGGAATCCATACCACAAGTGCTGACCCCTACTAGAAGTGACGACATTTAATGACTCATATAATTTTCACATTCATTAAACCTTGCACTACTTTGGCTTTGTTATCCAGTTATGGAGGCTTTGCCATAACTGGATGACAGTATTCCCATTAGATTTCTCCTCCTGTTTTCCAACCATCTGTACTTGCTTGCCTTTGTATTTATGTAACAAAGAACAGCCACTTTTTTATATTCTGAATTTCTTATTGTAGACAGCTGTTTCAATAAAGACACAAGAGAAAACATAGGTTAATTATAACTTGATGAATTTTTAAGGGACTTTTAGATACGTAGAGATGTGTTAACAAGGAAGAACATGCATAATGATACAACTGCAATATTAAAGTAAATAATGAATAAAATTAGTATTATAAATATTAAGCATTCCTTTCAAACATAGTGTGCAGAGTAAACAACTTTCCCTTCCATTTCTCTAAAAGGCTCCAAAGTTAATAGCCGATATTACCCCATAATGTGAGTCTGTGTCTCCTGTTCACCTATTGACTCATGAAAAATGCGCCACGTACCCTTTCTCAATTGATTGTGTGCTGATTTCTAGTTCCTGTCCTCTAAGGTTAATTATATGATAATGATATTCCTATGATAGGTGGCACTGTACGTCACCTATTGATCATTTGTATTGAATTCACTCCCCCTCTCACATGCACACATATTAATCTGTTTAATTCCCCCTCTCCCTGTGTATTCCCTCATGTTGCCCTTCATTCCCTCTCCTTTAAATCACATCTTTGATTGACGCGTGTCAAACTTCAGCCGTCACATGCGGTCACCCTGGAAGCCCCATATACGGCCGCACCACCGGCGACGGCTTCAACTACAACGACGTGGTGCGTTTCTCCTGCAACAAAGGTTACACTCTGGAGGGTCCATCCACAGCCCAGTGCCAGGCCAGTCGCCAGTGGAGCCGGCAGCCACCAACATGCAGAGGTAAGGTGTAACCGCTGCAGAATGGATAAATGATTGGCAGCTTGACTGACAGAAAGTATCAGAAAGATGGAGATTTATCTTGACTAGTGAACTGAAAAGCTGCTTGTCTCTGCCAGCATATGATGTAGTGCATTTCTTCTGTAAGACGTAAACCACAGCGCATGCCTCAAGAGTCAAGAAAGGTAGAAATCAACAGGAGGGAACTCAGAAAGTGCAGACCTCCGCCAGCAGAAACAGTACACTTTTATTGTCATCTCACAGTTTTGTTAAAGCACAAATGATGCCCTATGTTTTCACCCTTTTTTTCTATTAGATAATGTGACTGATTTCCCTGGTGTTATCAGTTCAAGATTAACTTATTTGTTATACCAAGGATTTTTTTCAATATATGTAACCCCGATTCACCTCTTGCCTATTACATGTCATTGGATCATATGAGGTGGTGTGCTGCTCTCTCTCTCTCTCTCACTCTCTCTCTTTCACTCACTCTCTCTCTCTTACTCTCTCACTCTCTCTCTCTCACTCACTCACTCTCTCTCTCTTACTCTCTCTCTTTCTCTCTCTCTCTCTCTCTCTCTGTCAGATAATGGTAATAAGATCCGGTGTGATGTTTCATTAATTTCAAATCCTGTCATGTGTCCATGTTTAAACTGAGAGAATATCTGTGAATATTCTACTTAATATGTGTGATACAATGTAGGATTTCCAAACTCCTGTAGGACGAGGCAGGCGTAAGTCGGGGGCTTTTCGGTGTTAAGAAAGAAAGTGAAGAATAATTCCAGCCTCCACTCGTTTTTATGGATATGCTCCAAAACTTAAGTGGTTATCTTTGCTCTGTGCCCTGCCCTCCATTGGAGGCTGGAGCTATAACTTGCAGCAAAAACTGGATGAGTATTTGCATCACGAGGCGACTGCTCATTGTATCAGCACAACTAAAGGTGTTTTGATGTGAGATATCTGAAGGCTCCTCTTTCTAAGGCTGCCTCTGTGAATCAAGCTAGCCATCAGTGGCGTAGGTAGCTGCCAGTGTGCATAAGTATCCAGCCAAAGTGCTGGAACCGAATTAAATTGCTTTTTGCGGGTGCTTTGTGATGGTTCAGGAACCAGAAGCTAGGATGACCACAGAAATTAAGCAGCCAGCAGATGTATCATGATCATTCAGGAATCAGCAGTCGGTGACGGCCAGAGCGCGCAGCCACGAGCAGATTAGACGGACGTGGAGCTCACACAAGTATTGACTTCAATGAAAAAAGTTACTATCTGTTCTGCTTCTCTGGGTAGAGCATTTGGTAGAAACATCTGGAGCCCTGGCCTCAGAGCAAAAGCACGAAAACAGCAATTATGAGCTTACAGCAAAATGCAGAGCAGGGCAAGAGTAAATCAAGAATTGTTTTTACATGTTTATTGCAGGTTTTTACCAAGAGGCATGCTACAGGGAGAAATATTTTGAAGGCAAGGGATCTCAGAGTACATTCATTAAAAAAATATATATATTATTTGGTGTCCAAGTTTAGTTTACTCTGGTTGGGCTCCTCAGAGGAGTGTTTACAATCAGTAGAAATCCAGTCATTTGAGCGCAACCAGAATATTTTGATATTTTGACAATATTTTAGAAAAAAATATTTTCTCCTGTTTAAAAGAAAATGGACACATGCCATCACAAAGTTCTTTTTTCAGTGTGCACTTGAGCTAAATGCTAATAATAAATGTTTGAAAAACAGTTTCTCGAGGTATGCTATTTTTAGGTGAGCACTCATTAAAGGCATTCAGTTGAATAAAGTAATTTGAGTAGTATCCAGTGTGACTTTAATTTGTCGGCTACCCCTGGATCTCGCAGGCAACGGCTAGATTTGCCAGACTTGCCTATTTGAAAATATCTCGCCTTGGCATGAGTTTGTTGGCATTCGGTTGTGAAGAGACACAGATTTTGTTACTGCGAATAGTACCGTAGAGACAGACCCGGTACAAGATCAAAAGGGTAAAATCAGATTAAATTGTCATGACTCCCTTTGTCAAAATTCGTTTGTTGTCACTGTACTGTCTCGTTTTCAGCCAGCTTCGTCTCACATTCGCATTATTGATTTAATTTGCTGTTGCTCTAAACTTCATTTTATCATCGTCGTCTTTGAGCTGTTGAAACCACCCTGTCATCAGTGTAGTTCAGGAGACTTCTGTGTGAATCTGCAACAATAGTTTTCCTTTGTTTCCTTTCAGAATGATGTAATAGGTGTTATTATTGACAGTACTTAATATAGCCTGGACCCGCGTGTTTCTCTGTTTGTAGAAATAAAAGGGAAAAAAGGCACTTCTCAGGTCATATCAGTAGCTCTATTATTAACTCTCAAGTGAATGTGTTGACAGGTGTAGAATTGCCATGCCAAGTCATAAAATTGGGGGGGGGGGGGTTGGGCGCTAGTGGTACATGGTCAGTCCTCAAATTAAAGGACAAATGGGAAGCAAGTCCGTCAAAAGTGGGATAGGAAAGTGAGAACAGCCTGAACAATAAGTCCGCTAAAGGTTGAAAACATAATTTAATATCATCTGACACCTCTCTGACATTTTGTCCATTTAAGTCCATCTTCATATCATGATAAAAGGAAATTGTTCTTAAATATTATCTTTTCTTAACTATCGAGACAAGCTTAAACTATCAAGATGACACAAAATGTAGTGGGTGCAGGCAGTATACTCTCTCTCGCTCTCTCTCTCTCTCTGTCTCTCTCTCTCTATATACAT
>JAPQRQ010000009.1:16259112-16285872 GCA_037367365.1 Apogon talboti | reverse complement strand
TGTGTGTGTGTATATATATATATATATGCTGTCAGAATCCAGTTGAACATGTCTAATTTGAACATGTCTAATTTCCTTCATCATCAAAATAAAAATAAAAATAAATAAAAATAAAATGAACACAGTGACCATATATATGCAATAGCCTTATTTACTTGACAAAAATAATAGTGGTTTGTTCTTTCAATTGTTTCTTGAAACATTTTCAATAAATGGATATTCACTTTAGCTTCAAGTCAACATTACCTCACATTCTGTAAGTCAAATTCATCTCATGGTACTCAACATAAAGAACATACTAGGAAACATTCTTTTTGCATTTAGCTAATCATGTGAATATGCAGTTGCAACAATAATTAGTCTTATGTTGTGAAAGTCTTTTCTGAATATCCTTGCAGCAATAAAAACAAATGAGACTGCTGTCTGTATTCTCACATAATGTGTTAATTAATTGAATCATTCATGATTGCATAACTGGTATTTTGTCTTGTTCTCATACAGTGGTGAACTGCACAGATCCAGGTATCCCTGCCAATTCTATCCGGGAGAGTAAGATTGAACATGGGAACTTCACATTTGGAAGCGTGGTCTTCTACGACTGTAACCCTGGATATTACCTGTTTGGATCATCGGTGCTAACCTGCCAGCCCGCGGGACACTGGGACAAACCTTTACCAGAATGCATCGGTAAGTTCAACGTTTGTTTTTAATGCGATCAATCAAGTAGAAAATCATGAAATTATTCACATCATCCTTTAGGTGACTATGAGTCTTTTTTGTCAGCTTATCCCCTTTTCTATAAATTAATTCCAGGTTGATTTGGAAGTCGCACTCGTGGCCATCCATAACCTTGTTTTCGTCCTTATTTGCTTTAGGAGTTTCAATGGTACAAGTTGCTAAATGCTGTGACTGAGAGCATCTGTGCAACGTTTGGTGCCCCGGTGGTTTATGGTTATGGTGCACTGTGCCTAATTGAGAAATTGGAAAACTGTCATAGGACCAGTTGTTCCGGCAATATTTAATGTTCCCTCCAAACAAATGCTGAAATTATAACAACAGCCATCTATGAAGTGTCGGGGTTATCCAAGGCCGTAATGTTCCCCAACACCTGGCTCATCATGAGCTCTGCTTTTGTACGAGGACGACAACAGTAATGACCTGTTTCTGGTGAAATTATCTGAAGTAAAGCTCCACATTTTGCATACAGGTTTGGAGAGCACTTCATTTCATGGTAGAGAGATGACGCACTGCATTTATTTTATCAAATGGAATGGTAATTAAACAGATACACAGGAGTGTCTGTCTCAGTGTTTATTCGCTGCTCCAGGCATCAGTGACTCTTTGTTAAGAAATAAGCTTTGCAAAATTACAAAAACTTAAGTTGCATTATGACACCAGGCTGATTAAACGTCAGCAGCAACAAAAGTACGTCAAAGGTCAAAGGAATAATGAAACAGCGGAACCAAATTAGATTTTAGCACAGAAACCAAACCAGTGGGGCATTTATGAAGTGTATGCAACATTGAATTAAAACCACACCTGAATGAATAATGAAGCATCAACACATGTTCATCTCCTCAACTTGTTGTTTATAACTGTACTCAGACTTAATTGGAAGTTCATGGCAACATCAAGATTGTGATTCTAAATATGTTCATGTGATGTAGAGATGCACTGAATGTGAAATTCTGACCTATTAATTAGACTAATAATAAGATGTTTGCTAGTTGATGCTGATGCAGATGTTTATTTTGTTTTTCATATAGTTTTTCCCTCGTTTCGTGCCAGTGGACCAAAAATATCTGTACTGTTTTACACTCTTTCAGCTCCTCATCACATTATTGTTGAGTGAGCACAAAGTCTGTCATATAAATTTATGAAATAACCTTTAACACAACTCAATAGATAAACATCTGTCTCTGCTATAAGTGAGTGTCAACAGTATTTGCCGATAGGCTGATGGCGGTGAAAAAGGCGAATTTGTCGGTGCATCTCTAATAAAGAGACTTCAGTAGAGCTTAATGTCTGTTTTATTTGATATGTGGATGTCAATGGTATGGATTCCTGCCTACATGCCACAGTGATATACCACTTAAACTAAGATTTAGAGAAGGGAAATGCCAGAGCTCAATATTCTGTACTTTGACTAAATAAAAATAAAATGTTCTGGTTCTCTTCACTCAAACAGCAGAATATGATGTAGTGGCACAAGAGCAGAGGTGGTTTTTTTTGAGTGTTTGGATGCATGCAGTGCTAATCCATTCATCCATTCAGCGATAATCTCATTTCCTCTCTTTGCTCTGTCATGCAGAGGTGGACTGCGGCCACCCAGGTACGCCACCCTACGCTGCGATGAGTGGGGAGAAGTTTACCTTTGGCTCCACAGTGCGATACACATGCACTGGAGACCGCCAGCTCATTGGGGACTCATCACTCACCTGTCAACTCAACGGACACTGGAGCGGCCCCCTGCCCCACTGTTCAGGTACACACACTGTCACCGTTACGCAAGCATATGCTCATACAGTGCATTTTTCTTTTTCCCTGGGGCCCATTTTATATCGGGTTTCAGTACCTATCCCTATTTTTACCATTGTATTATCATATTCCCAAATGTCTCAGAGCTTTATGGGAAAGCAGAGCTGTCTGTATGGCTAGAGGCCACATGAAGTAAGTGGGGATAAATGTTGGGTATAGCTGTCGATGGTAATGTATTAAGGCCCATTTATGCTCAATACTGAATACGCATATGGAGCGTTCTGTCTGTCCTCTGTCTTCATTATGTGCATATTTCTGTACATGCTCTGGGAGCTTGAGGATCCATACCCAAACGAAGCAATACCGCTGGAAATTTCCAGAAATGTTGTTATTTTCTTCCTCTTCTTCCTCCTTTTTTTCCTCCTCCACTCATAAAAACCTCTGCTCTTCTTGGAATATGACCAATGTTTTAATTCAGAGTGGCGCCCTCTGATGGATTGATCAGCAAACAGTCATTCCAACATAACGAATGCATAGAAGTATAAAGGCAGTAACGTTTACAGATGCATGTCTGAAACACATGCATCTGTTTTTGTGCATCCGTAGAGCATAAATGAGGCTTTAGTCCAGTACAATGTCTACAAATGTGAAAATATGCCCACATTCTGAATGGAACAGATGTTCCGTAGAAGAATTTGGTGGGTTCACATGACACTTAAAAAAAAAACTAAGTATTACCTTAGTCCGAGTGAAACTGGACTATAAAAGTACATGTAAACATATTAGATTGACTAAAATCAAAGTTCTAATAGTTGAACTAACACACCTAGATAATGCAATTGAAAGTCGATCTACTCCTACATGTAAACAGACCAGTGGGAGTGGAATGGGATGCAGTGTTCTCTACCTAATCTTACACCAAATCCTGACTCAGAAGTCAAACATCGTGCATCTTATCTGCACAAAATGAGTGGACAAAAAGTATGCAATGTACGAATTTACAGCGACGTCCATTGTCATGCCAGCTTACCTCTGGGTCGCTAACATGCTAACTTGCTATTGGTCTGTGATGGCGAAGGTTAACAAGCTGAAAGAGTTTATTTCACCACCTATGATAGCAGAGTCAACATGATTTCAATAATAAATGTGTAACACTCCCTTGCTCATAGATTGGGCCAAAGACAACAGCTCAATTAAATGGCTACCATCTTCTGCATATAAACGTACTGATACTTATTTAGAAAAAACTGTGCACATGCTTTTTATTCAGCCACCTGTAGAGCCATATGAAGCTCCTATTTTTTATTTATTTTTTTATTTTTTATTTTTAAATGCGGCCTAAATGCAAAAATACTTAAACCATTATTTTTAGTGCAGCCAAACTTCAGGCTCGTCTGACATATCTGTATTTGGGTGATGAATACTTTTAAAAGATATGCTTCTCATGGGCTGGAGCCAAAAAGCCTTACTCTTCCGCCTTTTTTAAAATGAGTCATGAGTTTATGTCTAAGCCAACAATTGTCTAGAGGCAAAGGTAGTATCCTTCATGACGCCATCAATCAAATGAAGGCTGTCACCCCTGTCATGACCCAAACATAGACACAGCCAGCAGAAATTTAAGCAGAACCTTCTGTATCCTGGGTTCAGGACATTTGCAGGTACAGCCTCATACTGATGCTTCCTCTAAACCTGATGAAGTGTGTTTTAAAGGGTACATCTGCAGAATTGCGAACATCCTCCTTTAATCCCCACGGTGTTCTATGCTCATTACAGCCAAGCAAGTCACCGACCCAGAAGTAATGTTTGTTAGCAGACTTGAGTCCATGTTGTTTATTGTCTTTAAAAGGTTTGAGTCAAAACTTTCTATTCTCCTCTTTATTCTGAGTCTGACAGCAGCGTAGGAAGTAAACTCTGAGGATAGTAATGAAAAGCACAATATAGGTTATAGGTTCACTGCACTGATGAGGGGTGAGGTGCCTGTTCTTTTTTAGCCTGTGTAATTATCTGCTGTTTTCAGCCTAATAACCATCTTTAAGGCTGAAATTATAACTCCAGGATTTAATAAAACATGCCATTCTTAAAAAATAAAAATAAAAATAGGACTTGTTGCAAGGTATGTTCTTTTTATCACTTAGTCTTTAAAAGCAATTTGGCTTCAGTTATTGAGAATATGATCAGCATCCCGCTGTTATGACAAATGAGCCACTTAGAAAGTGATGATCTGAGTTTTTAAAAAAAATATATATTTCATGTAATCCATCACTCTCGGCGCTGTTTCCACCAATATGAGCTTGACTGCCTCAGATGAAACCTGTCTAAAACACTTTTCTTTAATCTGTTTTTTTAAAACATGTAATACCAAAACAGCTTCAGTGCATTTTAATTGAACATCATGTACTCAGAATTCATTACCTAAAAACTAAGTAAAGCCAAGAGGAATCTATTATTTAAGTATTTAAATCTGTCAATGTGCAATTAAAGCTTGGAAAGTAAACCCCTGTGACTGAATTTGTGAAGCAAAATAGTACTGAGTTAATGACCAGAGTAATAAATCATAATAAATGATGCCATGATGATACTAAGGTTGTTTCTCCGTATAATAATGACTTCAGAAATGCACTTTAATTCCAGTATCACTTGATTAGGGAAGGAAATGTACGTTATATTTGATAAATTGCTATGAAATTTGGTACAGATATCTATGAAATGAAAGAATTCATTTTAATTGCTTTTCTGATTTTTCTTATGAGAATAAATGCATTGTCACAGAGGATTTTATATTATGCCTCTATTATGTGGCATCAGTGCTTCAAATTAACATTAAAATCAGCAGCTTCTAATAGAAAATCATCTGTTCATCGTTACTAAAGGGCTCAATAAATTCCATTTCGGTAAACATCTGTTACAACCGTAGAACCGGAGCACAGCTGGAACAAGTTGTTACACAAACTAAAGTTATGCTGCGACAAAAGACGTGACAATTTTACATCAGTGAAAGTGTAAATGTTAGCACCCAATTTTCACAGGCACATTAGCGAAACCTTATGAAGTGATGCAACAAACACTACAGTGTTACTAAGACAAATGGAGCTTAATGGAAAGTGTTAATGTATGTTTAAATATTTCTTCATCATATACATCATTTAGTCCAAGGTGGTTTTTTTTGCAGCTTTGAATATAATCTGCAGAAAGCTGAAAAGAAATCAGTAGCACCTTTCATATGCAGCACAATAAATTATTAAAAATAATAGCAATCCTCTCAACATTTCAATGGCAGCAGCAAAATAATTTGTGCTATTCCTCAGAAGCTTCAGCCAGCGTCAGAAATGGGGGGGTGCAGCAACTCATCCATGCGTCAATCCCTTCTCTCATCTGTCCCTCCCTTATTAATTAGTAAGAGAGGGTTTAAAACCGCTTGCCAAGACATTCCCCTTTTGTCCTCATCTGTTGCATGGCTAAGTTGAAGGCCTTATTATTTCCACGCAAAGGGAGCCTGTGGAACGGACATTAACTCACATTCAAACCAAATCCACCACCATCCCAATTAGCGAGATTATAGCTGTCACAGTGCATGCCGAGCTGGGCTGCCTCACCTAACCGAAGGAGACTAATGAAGTAGTGGCAGCCGCTGAGAGACTTACACTCATACATGCACGTACACACGGGCAACATCTAAGTATGCATGCTTAATATGCACACGCAAGGAAATAAGTGAAATGTATAGTAAATCATTGACATGCATATAAGATCTCATATGCATCAGGGTTATTACAGGTGTTCACACACACACACACACAGGGGGGGCAAACTCAAATGCACAAAAAAACTTATCATCTCTAACTGTGAGCCCTCTACCCAACAAATCCAGGTCGTGAACATTTGAGCAGAGGGATGTACGTAGAAGATATGAGCTTGGTATTTGTGCAGTAAGGCTTTGTCAACACGTCCAGTATTACTGCAGCTGTGTGCTGTTCTGTAGACAGAGTGCAGCAGCCAACAGAATGTGAAGAATGATGCACAGGGTATGTGCACTGCTCACAGTACAAGAACTCAAAGCCAATAAAGTACAGATCTCTTACACAGAGACAACACATAGTGACCTGTGGAGACAAGCATAGAAACACATACTATAACATCTATCTATATATTGATCTTTGGATTTCAAATATTTTTCTGTTTTCTTTCTTCCACTGATTTCATTTTCCTGAGAAGGAGAAGGAGCATCAGCCATGAAAGCAGTAGTAGGTGGTTTTTCTTCTTCCCTCTTAGGATGTCCCCGGTGAATACAAAACCAAAACTCACCCCACCCCCACACACTTCATCCTTACTTACACACCACTCAGGTTGACTTGCTTTTTATCACAACATGAAATGTTTAGTAGTCATGGCACTGACTTTACTCTGTGCTTGTCATCTGTGCCTTGTCCCGGGCTCAGAGAGTAGACATGTTCCCACCAGCTTTTACCCACTGGAGAAAGTCTGTGTTGGAACATGAGAGTAGAATTAGCCCAAGACTCTGCATCTATTTTCATTCAGTTATTTCATACAACATTATGGTGCAAGATGCTGAAAGGACTGTATGTTCCTCCACAGAACACAAGATGGGCAAGATAATTCAGGATAATGAAAATGCATTTAGCTTCAGAGGTCAAACTGCATTCATCATTTCTCATAACCACAGCTGGTTGCTTTTTAATGCTGGCCCTACTGCTTTTATGGACAGAAAGCTCCTGGTGTCAAACAGTGAAAAATAGTGTTCCTCCAGGTTGTTGGCTTGGTGACAACTGCTCATTGGTGCATTGTGTGTTTTATAGCTGCCTCCTGCAGGACTCCAAAGCTGTACAGTTCGAGTGTTCAGCCTCCCTGTATTATCCCTCTATTTGACAGACAGGATCACTGTTGTTATTCACCGACATAACGGCTTAAAAGGAGCCATCTGTAAACACACACAGTTAAAATGGATTGTATCTTCACTCTCTTGAGTTCAGTGCTCCTTGTTTGGTTATCTCCCATTGCAGGTGACACGGCGGGCACCTGTGGGGATCCTGGCATACCCGCCCACGCCACCAGGGAGGCAGGAAACTTTAAAGTTCGCAGCAAGGTGCGTTTTACCTGCACAGTGGGACACACTCTGTACGGCTCGGCAGAGAGGATCTGCTTCCCCAACGGGACCTGGTCGGGTCGACAGCCCTTCTGCAAACGTAAGGAGAATCTCTGAAGTGTTTCTGTGATGTTATGTATGAAACATTAGCTGAAGAAGAAAGAGTCGCACAAACACCCTTGCGCGCACATTCACAGTGATACACAGAGATGCAGTGCGACTCCAGGGCTGAGTGTGGGACCTCAGCCAAGCAAAAGGTGATTTTTAGAACTATTAATCTGGTCATTTCTGGAAGATGGCACACATTTTTTCTTAAGTTTTATCTACACTGAGCACATATGCGGACTGTTCACCAAAGGGCTGCCGCAGCTCTTGACTGTAATCAATGAAACTGGATATACCAGGTGTGCAACGTGCCAGTGGTGCATATGTACCACAGAAATCCACTCTGCAAATGTAAAAATAGGACAGTCTTCTATTTATGTTTTATGTAAGGTGCAAACAGCCTTTTTACATGGCCCTTTTTTATTTTTAAACCATTGCTGTACAGGAAATGACTCCTGCTTATTGGCAGTATGGCTTTGAGAGTTTCTATTATTGTTCTTTGTTTCATGTCAGCTGCATTGTTTGAAAACACTTGGCAAGTGAGATTGAAGTAGCAGACTAAATGACAGTGAAATAAAAACAAGTAAATAGAAGATGAGCAATCACAGCTTACTGACCTAATGTCAGCACCACCTCCCTGATGACTCTGATAGACATATTGCCATGAAGATAACAGATCCAGTCTTGCCCACACACACAGTCCTACCCATATAACACAAACTGTGAAAAAGTTGAAGTTCCACAGCTTTGTTTTGTGTCCAAAAAACGAAGACGCAACACAGTCTTCTAACTAAAGAGCACACTATTTTTAGCATTTGATTCACACAGCCCTGTTCTATACATGCACAGCAGATGTAACCAGGAAAGTCTATATCCTACTGCACATCCGTTTCATGAACAGGCCACATGTGTAACTGTGTATTCAGTGTCTTAATTATTTATTTATTTTAATTGACTTAATCTATTAATGACATTGGTTCCAGTCATGTATTGATATTACTTTGTACTACCTAAGCTTAGATCCTGTACCATACAGTCACCGTATTTATGCAGCATCAAGTATAAATGTGCATTGATTGCAGGAATAAATATTCATGTGAATCCATTCAATGTGCCTCAACACACACAAATTATTGCGAAAGCTCACAAACACAATCCTGGACCAGATGGATAAGTATCTCTCTGCTTCAGTCCGGTGTTTTCTGCCAGCACATGGTGCTGTGACTAGCTTCCAGATTGCAACCAAAAAATTCATTAATTCTAGACACCTAAAGCCAAGTTCTTTTTGGATTGTGATAAATGAATCATTGCGGATTTTGAAGATATTAGTTCACAGAACGCCAGCTCGACATCTTGCATAAATTACCCCCAGGGGTCAACCGGATATTGAGGCAATGTTTGACTGTCTCTGCTCTCCTGTACTTACTGTCCGCCTGCTTGGCACTCTTCCAGTGTCATTTTTAATATGATGGGCCGGTGCGCAGAGCCTCTGAACTGCTCTCTGTATATCTGCCTGTGATTCGATCTGTCTTGTTTTCCTCTGTTTGTCTTGCTGTTGCTCTCTTCTCTCTCTATCCTTCATTTCCTCCATCAGCCTTTTCCTCTTGTTTCTCCAGTGATTTCTTCATCTTAATCTTGTTGTCTGGCTGTCTTTCCATCTCTGTCCAATCCTCCATCTGTCCCTCCTCTCCCTCTCTCCACTGGTCATTCTTTTCCTTCCTCCCCTCTTTTTTTTTTTACCCCATATCTTTCTTCCACTACCTTTTTATCTCTCCATCTACTCACTGAGCTCCTGATTTAAAGATTGTTTTAGCCATCCCTTCACCTCAGTAAGGAGGGGCCAGGAATTCACTGAAGCTTGAATGAGTTTTGGTGCTGTCTGTCTGTGATCTAAAGCCCTGTCTACTGTTAAAGTCCATCCATCCGTTATCCACAACCTTTTACAGCCGCTAGAAAACAGTCGCTGTGAATATTTAGCTTAATATCCATTTCAAGGTTTTGTGTGTTAGTCATCATGTCAGTGTTGAATTATTAGCACAGAGAAAGCCAACGAGACAACCATACTTTATTTCCGGAGTGTGTGTATGTGTGTCCTTTTGTGTAAACTTACAGTAATATATATACATGCACCTGGTATGTTCCTGAATGATGGGTTTGCACCTCAATTAGCTTGTGTGATAATTGAGAAATCACCACCGCACCTACAGCGGCTGCGTTCCACCACAGTCACTATTTCAGATTTTCCAGGCAATTAGGTGATTGAGAGAGCAAATCAGTTTGATAATTAGACATGATTCGGAGCAGAAGAAAAACACATGAAACAAACTCTGTCCGTTCCCCTCTTCAGGGATACATTTTAGTACATATGTTGTAGAAATGAAAAAGGATACTACAGTGTAAAAAAAAATTATAAAAAAATCAAGGACTTTAGTCTACTACAGAATGCTTGTTTTCGCTCCTAAGGGATTGTTCTGCTAAATTAACACCTTTTTCTATTCATTTTGTACTCTTAATTGTCTTAATTGTGATATTCTAATATAGTATCCGCCGTTGTAATCTGCATCTCTTATTTTGTAAATGAGCGTCAATTACCTGAAAATATTAAGACTGTTTGGAATGACCATAAATTTTGGACGAGGTTTATTGGTCCCACAGTAGACAGAGTTCACCGTTAGAGAAGCTCCAAAAACAAAGATAACAAAGATAAAGAAAGAAACAATTGATGAAAATGAAACTTAAAGAGAGAGGTCAGAGCTGCTGTAACTGGCTGCCACTCACACGGTGTCACCTTCAACAGAAGTAATCAAAAAGTAGAAAAAGTGCATATTTACACAAAGCTGTGTAAGTCTGTCCGTCCGTTCATTAGTCAGTCTCACATCCCATCACACAACAGCGATATTTCAGTAAAACTTTTACAGAATCGCTCATAATTTGGCACGAAGATTCACTTGAGTGCAAGCATAACCTTAGGTCATAAAAAGTCTTGAACTTTGGCCACAAAAATCTATGAACCAAGCACATTTTAATGTATAACTGCTACTGACTGAGAGAACAGCATGCACACATGATGCAAGAATTACGGATGCAACAGTCTGGACTTAAGGTTATCGTGGTTCACAGCATTTATTTATTTATTTATTAATCAAACCATATTGATTTGTGGCTTTTCCTACTGTCAGGACTACATAGAATATCTAAATATTTTGATTTTATCATGTATAATGATGGCTTTGTTTAAAACAGGGTTTATTTGGCCTCATAAAATAATACAATATACGAAATGGTCAAATGTAGAATGCAGAATGTAAACCATATTTATTATGTGAACTATAATATAGTAAAACACAGAACTTGTCAACACCAACTGTAGCATTACAACAGTCTATAACAGGATGAATGAGTTGTTGATTATTTGTAATAAAGTTCTAGAGTTAAAATTTCCAGTTGTATGGTACTGTATGAAAAATGTATATCGTATGAGAAATTAAAACCAGAAAACAGCATACCCATGTCTCACCCAGCACTAGTAGACATGAGTCTTGTTCTGTTATTGTTTCATTAACCCCTGGCTACACTCAACTTGTAACGTATGCAGAGCAGATGCTGCAATAGAACAATTCCACTAATCAGATATGGAAGCAACACTGTAATGAAATGTTTTATGAAGTGTTTCTGTGCTGCAAACCAGTATATATGATCCTCCACTGCTATTTTTGTAGATGTATGCATCCTTTTTAAAGTACTAACATGCAGGAAAAAGACTAGTATTTTACATTTGGTTTTGAGAGTTTAGTTTATTTTGTCACAAGCGCCATATAGGAAATTGAGCAAAAAATTATAAAAGTAAATAAAAATGTTGAATGCAGCCATAGCTTAATCATTTTAGCTCACTCTCTCCTACCCTCATCACCCTGTTGGCACGTATTTTGTTAATACTGGACTGCACTTCCTTAGTTCCTTTATCCCTTACACATCCTGCTGTATTTAGTTTGCATTACACAAAGTCAGAGAAAAATGTAAGTTTCACAGTGCTTTGCATGGTCAAAAAGCTGAAGACCCACCTAAAATGTCTGTGCGCTTACTATAGGTTTAGCCAATAAGAAGCAGTGTTGGGGAAGCTACTTTGCAAGTGTAGCTTGTAAAACTACAAGTACTTCAGCATGGCAGTAGTACAAACAAACTAAATTTCTACCCCTACAGAAATACAATTTATATTACAAAAAATAAATCTAAAAAACCCTTAATTTTATGTTGTTGCCCAAAATTGTAGTTTGCAAATTGGGTAGTTAAACCACAAAAAATTACCCAAAAAGTACTTGAATTACTTGACGCAGCACAAAATATGAATGTAGTTTAACTACGTAGTTCAACTACAAGTAGTTTAAGTGTCCCCAACACTGATAAGAAGATACTGTACATTCCACAGCACATCTACTACTCACACAGTCTGCGTATTTTCAGTATGTTCAGTGTTGCTAGAGGACTAGACTGCAACTGCAAGTTTTGTCATTACTCGGAGAATCCTCTTCTTAGTCACAGCTAAAAAATGTCACTACTATCACCGTGGGACTTGATATACAAACTGCATTTTATTTACTGATGACTCATCAGTAGCGTGATGTGGATTTGTGTACCACTGCACCACTACTGCTCATTAGCCTTTGTTAATAAAGCTCCTATGCTGTATGGATTAGTGGTTCTTGAGAGGTTTAATTCACAGCTGTTCACACACTGATTTCTTGTACCACCTTACATGAGGCATACAGATAAAATGGAGAACTTAAACAGGTGCTGAAAGATTTCTGTTTGCCCTTTTCAGATTGTTCCACCTGAGTACCAATCATAGGCACAATTCTCAACACACAAATATTCATCAGGTCAAAAGAAAAGCAGCAACTGTTTCATAAATAAATATTATTCACGTGGCACGAGACAAATATTTTTCTCACCACCATTCATTTAATCGCCTTGAGACCTTCAGATATCATCTTGCAGCTGCCATGTGGTCTCCCTACCTCCAGATTGTGAATCACTGATATGGAAAATAGAAAATCCATTACTGTTTTACTCTTGTGACCTTCACCTCCTCGCTTTTCTCCCCTGTATTGCAGCGGTGCAGTGTGGGAATCCAGGTACACCTGCTCATGGGCGTATTTCCCGTGTGGATGGCACAACCTTCTCCCACTCCATTGTGTACTCTTGTATGGAGGGCTATTTCCTCACTGGTTCACCCACTCGCCAATGCCTCGCAAACGGCACGTGGTCCGGCACAGCTCCAAACTGCACACGTGAGTGTCATATCACTGTTACTTGTATATTCTAACGTGTTTTACTTACGTAACCCTTTTAAGACTGTCATTAGGTGTCTTCAAGTTTTCTTTGCAATAAAAGTGTCATAAAATGTCTTTTTTGACAATTCTTTTGAACCTTTATTTTCAGGAAGACCTTAACTTGCAATATCTGGCCATTAATTATCATTATTATAAATAATAAATGCTTAAATGCTTAAAACAGTGTGTTTTAACAAAAAAGAAAAAATGGAAAGTTTTTAGCATATTTATTATCAGAAACAACTGTAAATGTCAATAACAAAGCTTTTTGAGATTACAAAAGTAAACTTTCAACTATTTTACATCTGCTCAAATATGCTTTTTGGTTTTGAACATTCAGTGTCTATATATGGCTTCATATTTTTTTTTTTATTTCCAGGCATTTTTTAACCTGTGTGGAAGTCTCTGAAATGGTTCCTTTGTACTTGTAATAGAGTCCCACATTGCTGCCGTAAAGCGTTATATAGTGTTGGAAAGCTCAGGCTCTCAGCTTTCCAATGCTGTTTGAATTTTGTGGATCAGGGAAAGGGTTCAGGAGTTACAGTAATTTGAATGATGTAAAGAGCAAAATGCAGCACCGGAGAGCCTGCCGTTGTTAAAGGGTTAAAATTGCTTAAGACACAATTCTGGACACAGTTACAGTATATTGATGAAGTTTGCATTGTTGTTGGGATGCATGGTTACCTCCTCACTTTAAAAAAAACTGTAAAATAATCAATAGGAGAAGCATAGTCCCAATTATACCAGTGGTATGAACTGAAAAACACCACAGAGCACAATGTAGACTTTATTTGTTGAACACTTTTAAATCTGTGAACAATTAAAATCACAGGATTATTAACCAGTCCTCTTAGAAATAGAGCAATAAGTAAAAATAGGACGAAAATGATTAGGTGTCCCCGTGTGTGGCATGGGATCCTCCATGTTGAACTTTGTGATCCTTGTGGAAATACCATGCTCTTAATTACACATGACCAAGCAAGTCAGTCATCACAAGGGTTGAAATTTAAGTAGAATGAACTTAAACAGTAATTAGCCCAGGAGCAAAATAGACATACACTTCATAAAGCAGATTTACTGTCTTAAATACGGGTGAAATTAAGATTATTTACCTCCCTGTTCCCACCAAAAGGATCCTCTTTCAGTGATCAGCAGTGGTGCTAAAATAGGGTATTACATTTTCAAATAGCACGTAAATCTCACTGAGTCTTCTTTCCTCATGAAACATCAAAACTGTCAGCCGTTTTTATTGTCTGGATCTGGGCAAATGAGCCTTGCAGTAATTAAGAAGTATGCCAATCTATATTCAATTTGCACCAGGATGACTATCAAACAAAATTACACATTGTTCTTCTTTCTGAAAATCACCATATTCGCTCTTCCTCATTCCTTTTTTTTTTTTTTTTTTGCTTGTTATTGAATCACAAGAAGAGATGAATGGTATGGGCATAATTTTCAATTTTGGAATGAAATGAGTCTCTAGAGAGATGTACTGAGAGGGAGGGAGGAGAAGAGAAAGATTGAAAATTGGATTGAATAATAATAATGATCAAACATGCAGAAAAGTAAAATGGTTCACTTGGCTGTTTTTACACTTCTCCGGTGTGCTCATCACAGAATGTGCATTATCCTCCTGTACGCTATCACTTCACATTGCCTTTTAGTGGTCAGTTCAGGGACATCGACACTTAAGATGCCGAGATTGGCTCCGTGTGCCTTCATTACGGAGGCAATCATTTTCACGGTTCATGGGTAATCGATCATGTGGGTTACCAGATCAAAGTCACACAACATTTTCAAGGGGAGAGAGAAAAGTTCTATTTGTTTATTTATTTATTTATTTATTTATTTTTTAACCTGCTTAGTGGTTGATAAATAAAATTTATAGAGCATGTGAAGGAATTAGCAAATTAGCTCAAGTGCAGAAGGAAAGAGATTTGCCCAGTGAACTGTGAAGTAAAGCTATAAAGTACTTTCTGAAATAAATAGTAAACACTGATTATTCAGAGAGACTATTTGCGCTGTAGTATGCCAGGATCCTGTTGATTTATTTTGTCTGTTCTCCCACACTCTCCTCTGTATCTCGACTCCTTTCCCCTCTTTAACCATCAATTGTGTTGGCCGGTACCAGAGTTGTCGTCGTTATCGTTGTTGTTGTTGTTGTTGTTGTTGTTGTGCGTGTCTGGAGTCTCTCAGTGGAGTCTGGGTTATGAGGTGAATGCATTTAAATAGTTTTTTCGAGCAAGTGCTTTCACTAAATATGGATCGTCTAATTCGCATTATCTAAATCCACAGAAGGGGGGGAAAAGTGAAACTGAAACACAGTAGATGAGCTTAAATTAGTAATTTTCCGCTGCCTCACAACGGATCCTGTGCTCTGGTTATACAATCAGCGCTCTGGTCTTATGGCAAAAGAAAGTAATAACCTCTCGCAGCAGTAGTATGTGTCACTTACACACCTAAAATATGGTATGGTGCAGGAATATGATATAGTACTTGATATATGAGAGATGTGATTACTGACCTGGTGCATTTATATGCAGCTTTTATAGTAAGGTTATTGCAGAGGTTGTAAACTCGTTCCCTGTTTTTGTTGTCTTAACCTGATTTTCTTCCAGTAACTTGGTTTGTTGGGAACAAGTAAATGTACTGAATAAAAAAGCTGTACAAAACAGTTAAGCTGAGCTGTTGAAGTCAACAGCCTGCAGCTATTCCACATTGTGCTGACTGACTGGGTTTTTAACTTTCTAACACATAGACAAGCACATGTAAACATTTACATTTATGTATATGCATTCTTTATTTCATCCTCTCATTTGATCTCTTTTCCTAAAGTAAGGCAACTTTTTCACACCCTCTTGAGATGTTTTTTATTTTATTTATTTTTTTTTGTTGATACGATTGAAATTTTCATCAGCTGTCTTTTATTCATGCCAGCTGCTTCTGGCTTATATTTAGAGAAGACGTACCATGCTTAATTCAAGATGGTGCGCTTCCCTGCGATGTGTCGTCACCAAGTCAAAAGAGTTATAACATGGTTAAAACAAGCACTTATATGCCATAACCTTAGAATATACTGTTTCGGCTATATTTTTTGACTATAGAGACAGTCTGTCGGAGAGCTTAATCCATTAAGATGATTATTTAAGATCCCCGTCTGAAACTCAGACATTTTGATGTGTGTTGGCAGGAATTGCTCAGATATAATTCTTTTAAGTCAATATGGCCGTGTCCTGTGTAGGTACATCAGTTTGGTTTGTTAATGCTGGCTCAGTGGCACAGCTTTCAGGGACACTTAAACAGAGCAGATCCATTGTTAATGTTTTTAGGATTGTCTATTTTTCTTACTGCGGCAAAGCAAAACGTCTCAGGAAAAAAAGGTCTGTTGGAGATTTAAGTTTAAGAGTGTGATATTTATAGTTAAGCAGATGAATGACTTTGTGGTATTGATACTTAACAGCAGGAGCTCCCTTTGGAATGATGAATGCATAAAGTGTCTGATTTGACTCGAAATAAGCAACAGAGACGTTATTTATGCAAACACATTTTCTGCCTTAAAAAAAAAAAAATCGAATAAATCAGACAGAACGCATGTTAGTTAATTTACTGGATAAAATGCTCATACAGTATAGACAGCAGTGTGCACAGAAAAGCAGAAAATACGATCATCTGGTGTGCTATTTTTCAGATGGATATATGATGAACTGAAAATTCTACAAACAATAATCATTCGCTGTAATCTTTGACATCATTCAGCCAAACATCACAAATAACCTGTGTTTCTGTGGGCGGGGAGCTTGCATTGTAAGGGTGCCAGTGTCAGAGTTGTGCTTCCCATTAGATAGTACTGCCAACAATATAAAACCTCATTTAGTGCAAAAATAAAAGTGTGTTTTTTTTCCCTAGAACTCCTCAGAAATACACTGTCTCAATACAAAATTCATCTCATGTGCTGATAATAAATATATCTAACTGTTCTTGGCTGCATCTGCAAATAAACAAACAGAAATTAATTAGAGGGAGGAGGCGTTAGTTGGGACAGACATATGCATCAAAGTGGCCGCTAACATTAGGGTGAACAAGTCAGTAGAAATTTGTCATAAACGGGCTCAGATTTGGTCCGTCTGAATCAAGGGCTATGAACAGGCAACTAAATAGAGGCTGGCAAGTTAAGATTTTCAGTCCTAGTTAGCACTAGAATAAGACCTGACAATGTAGTGGGGCCAGGACTCAGCCATCTGTTAACTTTGCTGTGATGGGAAGCCAAGACCAGCCGTGCAAAAATGACCAGGGCAGGGGCAGTATGGTATAAGAAGAACATCATTATTATTACAAATGCAATACCAGGCATTTCAACATACTTGCAGTCAATTAATCATAGTCGCTCTGCATGCCTGCCAAGGTCTGTGTGGGTGCATGTAACGTAAATGTCATCATCTGCCCAAGTCTGTAAAGGACAAAGTGAAAGTGACCATGTGGTCTTTGCACAGTAGCAGCGTACGACGCCCTAGAAATGCAAACCACAAGCTTATTTTTCTGTACTGAATGTCCAAAGCCTTGAAAATCAGTGCTTTGTGACTACAGTACTCAATATGTGTGGGCAATATGCTGCATACAGTCTGTAGCTGTTACTTATGGTAATTAGCATGAGAATTTTACATGAAAATGTTTTTTGTTGGTAGTTGTTTTTCCTATTTATTGTGAGATGCCAAAACTAGGGTTCACCACAACAATAAAAAAAAAGATGAAGTGTTAATTTATTTTAAAATCTAAGTTGTGGAATCTATTTACAATGTCTACACGTGTCCGTATTTGATTTCTTTTCTTTTTTTCATTATATTTGCAGACAAATAGAATGAATGAATCCTCCCACTGTTGACTTCAGTGCATTTTTTTAACTTAACTTTAATGATACTCATATCTGTGACTTTATGTGCAATAAGGTTATGTTGAATTTCATTGTATTTTTATACACGAAGACAATAGAAATCCGTCCATCCATGACAATCTGAATAATTCTATTAATATTCTAATTATCATGATTTAACAAGGAAACCGTTGACTGATTACTGATGCCCGAGGCGCACGTAACTATTTCAAAAGGATCACAAATAAAAAGAAAAAACCCAGTGGGAGTGGACTTTTTCCAGGATGATAGTGACAGTTTCCATTACGCACAGTGGGTCACTGACAAGAAATGATACAAATCATACGGTCTGACCTTCATAGTCACCACAGGCTCATTTCTAACAATTTCCAAATTGGGTCTGAAACAGTTGTAGTCCCTGCACAAAAGCTAGCATCCGTAAACCCAAACTCATCTGGAGCGTGTGCACACCAGAAGAAAAGGACATAAACTTTTCAGACGATTAAGCGGTGAACCTGTCAGGCTGTTAGAGGAATCATATGAACAATATAACAATGCCTCTTGCAGATGAAACTTCACTTCAAATCACACTTAAGTTACCTTTTCCACTTTATCATTGACATTGAAAACCAACCAAACATCATTATGTCTGCACGAGTGATCCATAACTGTTCCATAAGCAAAATCTGCTCAGCATTTCATCACATTGCCTTTCCGTCATATTCTCCACCACCGGAATGCAGAGGAGAGGGTCAGACTGTATGCTTCTGGCCAGCGGTAGAGCACAGCTGTCGAAATGTTAGGGTGATGCCAGGATGTGGCAGGTGGCTTGATTCAGGAAAGTCTGGCTTTCCGTTCCCTGATATTAAGGATGAATACACTAAGTCCGTTCACCTAAACCATGTTAACAAGGCTAACTGATGAAATTATCATCACTAATGGTAGAAATCCCAGTCATAAAGTACACCCTCTATATCCTCTAATGCTGTGTATATATCATCAAGCAAGTACAGTTTTAGTTTCTGTATAGTTATTTGTATGAAACCATCTCTGCATTCCTGTCCTGTCAAGTGCACAGAGAACATTGGAAACACTGTGGTGGCTGCCACACACTCTTGTTTCCCCCTGAGTACAGAGGCCATTCAGGTTTCCGGCGGTGACAGCTCAGGTGTACCCTTACCCCCGCCACTAGCAGACACACTCTGACAGTAGGATGCAATTCTGTTTTCTTTTTTTTTTTTTTTCCCTTCCACCTTCTTTTTTATTTCTGGTACTGTCCTGTTTGATTAACTCAGCAGCATGTTGCCACTTAGTGCAATTTCTTTTGCTTTTCTTTTGTCACCCCCACAGCTGTGGCCACCAAACAGTATGTGGTTTCTAACCTTCACTTCACCCACAAGCACTTTGATTCCTGTCAGAAAAATTCATTTCCCTGGACTGCCTCTCAGCTGTCATAAGGATTCACCTCAAAGCAGTGATCAGCAGGGTCATTTATACACATCGGCATTCATGAGATGCTTTGCATATATTTACGATTGTGTGTAGATGGCGGGATGTGAAGTTGATCCATGTGCGCGCGTTTTCAGATGGACTGAAGTGTTAAGGGCACATTGCCTGGAGGTGTGCATGAGAGCAGCTTCTGAAATCGATTCTTTGGTTTTGGCAGATACTATTTTAGCTTTTATGGTCAGGGACAGTTTTAGCATGAATCCTGCACTGTTTTATAAATTAACCATGGTATATTTTAGTCCGAGGTGTTAGACAGCGCCGTAAACCACCATCATCAGACATCAAATGAGGGAACATCTTTTTGTTTGTGCAGATTGTGGTGTCCAAACGCTTTACTAAGACAATTTCTGATCTTTATGGGGGCTTTTCTTTTAGTTTGTCAACTGTATGTAATACTAGCAAACTTCCTCCTTTATAATTCTGTATTCTGATGCACAGCAGTTTTTGACTACTATTTCAGCTAACCGTGTCCTTGGTATGACTGTACTGCACGTGATGAAACAACGCAGTGCTTGTTCAGTGCTTTGTTAGATGAGCCATTTTCACCCTTTACCATTGTACTTGACACAGGTATAAAAACTTTTGAAACAAAAAGTATGTGGTTCAGAGGATAATTATTAATCATCACAAGCTCTACCCACATTTTTTGCCTGTAGCACATATGCAAAAATAACAAGTACATGGTTATGCCCTGGTGATGCAAGTGAAGAAAAATTATTACTGTAGGAGACTCTCAGCAACTGTTAAAAAGACAGCCAAAAAAAATAAATGTGTGCTGAATTAATAACACCTCACCCCTCTGTTTTCAACATGCACAGGCATAAGAAATGATTACATCACGACACTCAAGGAAATATTTAAATTTCTATATTTTCTTTAAAGATAGTGAATGTTTCATATTACATCTTTGCTTTTGCACCAGCCATGGAAAACATTTGTGATGATTTCTTATGTTTGAACACCATTGACAGTGATCACCTGTGGAGACCCTGGGATACCGGCAAACGGACTCCGATTTGGTGATGATGTCACAGTGAACCAGAATGTGACATTTATGTGTCAGCCAGGATTTGTGATGGTAGGAGGGGACACTTCCTTGGCAAGAACCTGCACCAACAACGGCACCTGGAGCGGCACCATGCCAGCATGCCAAGGTAAACGCCCTTAAATGCACACACCTGCATACACAGCATTGTTCATGTTTTGCAAAAGACCTTGATATCTATCAGACCGTGCAGTGTCAACCTTGGCACACGAGCATACCGCCAGATACAGTATAGTACATGTCTACACCCTGAGATCTAATGAGATTAGTAAGCAAGGTGACACAGAACTTCCTATGTAGACAGATAGTGTCACGTTGTTCACTGATAAAAGAAGTCACATAAGCCACTTTTACACAGAGATCCCGGATCACCTTTTTGCCACCATTGACCGATTTACACAGCCATGCCAAAGGAGTAACAGAGGTGAGACAGGCTGGACTTTTACACAGCGGACCTGCGTTCTGGAATCAAAGGGCCGGTGACGCAGTATAGTGTGACATATAACTTGCGCGTCATAAATACCCTGAGCACAGCGGTGTTGGCTCTCAAAACGACAACTCCAGAGTCCACAAATGTTAGCATGCATAGAGTCCTCCGCCCGAAGTGACAGCAGCTCACGGATCTCGGCGCCTCTCCAGTTCCACATCTTTCTGGCCACATTTATATATTTCTTTAGTCGCACACGCAATACATCATCAAAACGTCACACCTTGGTTGCGGAACAAGAGGTGTTCCTTTTACATAGAGTTCCGTATTCATGATTCCACCTTTATCACGGCTCTGTTACCACCTCCAGAACCGTGACAGAGGTGTGGCCGAATGATCCCACCATTTCATTTACACAGACGTCATTCCAGAATAAAGGTGAAATATTCCCAGAACAGAAGTACTGTGTAAAAGGGGCTATAAAAACCTAAATGTATGCCAGACAGAGCCATACACAGTCATATGTATATTATTAACCAACACCATACGATACCATACCAACAAAATAAATTATTCATTACAAAATTTAACAAAATAGTCAGTAACAATAACAGTGTAAATGTGAATGAGTAATTTGATAAAGGGTAGGAAAAAAGCTAAACAAAAGCACAAAGAGGGTTACAGGCAAAGGGAAGGCTGCAGGACATTTTGAGAGCCACACTAAATGCCAGGGCTTTAACTCTCCTGACTCCTTAATGACAAAACATAATACCAATACATGCACAAAGCAATCACATGCTAGCAGACTATGAAGGGCACATGGTTTTATATTTGCATTAACAAGCCACATACGGACGAATATACAGTGTAACATAATGAGTTACCTAATATGCATCTAAAAATGTTTCAGTGGTGGCACAGTGCCAAGGATAAAGGTTTCTTATACACCTGATGATGGATGGCTGTGAAGTTCTCTTTATCATGTCAAGGATCCTTCTAATCACTCGCTTCATCTCTGTAAAAGTTTGCGCGCACTCTATAGGCTTGATTATCATCAGAGTTAGAAAATTTACCAATGCGACTTAGTTCTTGTTTGCCCATCAGCACTACATCACTCTGTGATTTATGACGCTCGAGTGGAAGCAGAGATTAGCGTGTCTTCCATCGACACCCAAAAGTGAATATTGCAGGGAAGATTAACTTGTGCAGCCAACAGTTCAAAAGTACACTAGAAAAGGGAGGAACCCACGAGGCAAACAGTGGCTCATTGTTGCTAAGGAACTGTTCCCTGGCTCCCGTCTCAGTCGCAGAGAAGAGAGCTGGTGTTGTATGTGCCTCATGAGAAATGGAAAAGGACAAATGAAATGTGAGAGAAAGAGAATTGCATGCGCACAGACACACACACACGTACAGGACTGGGAAAAGATAGACTGGTGAGTGATGTAAAGATATACAAGAAGGAAATATACTTTATTTCTGTTATGTAACGGCTTTTTTCCACACTTATTCTGGGTATCAGATGTTACGGGCTCAGAAGTAGTGTTTCATCGTCACTTCTTAGCTCGACTACTCAAACTGAGATGTGGTGTTCAGCCCTGCCCTCCTCAGACTCACTTGACCTTGGCTGGAAGTTTACAACATTCAAAGTGACATTCATTTGTAATATTTCATGGCTGTGTTTCATTATTTATGTCCCCTGTTCCGTGGTATGTTGAAGCTGTTGGATGAATCAATGGGTGCACAACTTTTTACCCAAGGCAGTTTAAAAGGAAAGACTAAAAAGGAGCAGAGAGTGCGGGTTTGTGTGCATGCATGTGTGCTTTTAAGTGCACGAAGCTCCTAACCTCTAAGCTCTAATCCTTGACAGCTACTGCAACAGCTCAGGCTCTTGGACTCGACGTTGTTATGCTTGATGGAAGTGGTGTGGAGGGGAGCAAAACCCCACAGCTCAGCCTTCCTCATCCCATAAACACTAGTGCACTACCATGCACATGTACAATCACACGGGGGCGTTCAATTACACAACTATCTGTCTCATCCGCCGCCTGAACACCGTCAGCTTCTACTGACCTGTATGCATTAGTCAGTGAGCCACAGAATCCTTCCTGCTTCTTCACTCTTCTAGTCTCACTCTTATTCCTCTTGTGAGGTAAATGAATACAAGAAAACAAAGCGAGGACTTTGATTACCAAGTGGCCGCTCTTTATTCATTTCACCATTTCTCTGGTGTATTAAGTACAAATGCAGATCTTCTAATTTTTTTATTTTATTTTCTCTGCCTTGCTGCTCTTTTTTCCTCTCCTTTTGGTCTCTTTCTAAGACCTAAGATCTAGGACAAGCAATGAAAAGCATACTGGTAATAACAGCATTTTTATCATTTCCCACTGACAAGCCTACGCAGTATTAAGGCTTAGAAAAAGACAGAAAAATAGCTTCTTTTTTTTTTTCCTTTCCTATGAGGCTAAAATCCGTGCCTCTTCAACTCTCCCAATAAAATCAGCCGCCTTTTCTTTTGCATGATTGGGTTTAACTATAAGGTGTGGCGGTTCAGGTGGGGAGAGCTGAAAATTGTTATGACACAGGGCATCTGTTATCTTGTCACTGATCTGGATGATACGAGCCAATATTTCAAGGAGGGGGAGTAGACGGAGGAAGATGGAGAGGAGGAAATAGAGGGAGAGATACTAGGAGGCGGTTTTTGCATGTGCTGTCTGTGTGCATAAATTTGCACTTAATGCATCAGTGCTAGCCACGCCGTGCATGTGTATGTGTAACACACACACACACACACACACACTGATGACACATCTTAAGCCTCACCCAGCAAGGATTCAGCTTGAATCCCAGGTTTGGCGTGTTCAGCTAAGAGGCACTAATGCTGCTTAGAACTACTTAGGAAAATGGGGACACACTCTGCTTTCCATTGAGTTCTGCCTGCCACCCGTGCCTTTATTTATTTTTTTATTTCTGAAGAAATTTCCGACGCAGTGCTTATGGGATTAGTAGGCCTACCCCTCTAACCAGCATTATTTGCCTACTTGCACTCATGCTCTCTCTCCCTCTTTCATTCTCTCACAGACATAATACTGTATAGAAAGACACGCATACGGACAGGCAAACTAACGTTCTACTTCACAGCATCCAGTTGGGCATTTTCATCAAGTAATTCAGAATGTAGCACATGTTTTGGGCTTTTTTGTTTGTTTTTTTTTTTCTTCCTAGGGCTCCAGAGCAGCAACACGGAAATCCCAAATTGAAGATACTCTTTACTAAATTCATTAACATCAAAGAGAAACAATTTCAAGCGAACTTGTTTCTCCTTGAGAACTTTAAAAACAAAATGACATTCCCAAACAAACATTAAAAAAACAGATTGCTACATCCATCAGTATTGTTTTGCCTTTGACTTTTATTAGCTATTTTTCATGCTGAAAAAAAAAAAGCTGCCCAAATATAGCATAAAAAAAAAAGCACAGCACATACATATCCATATGGAAATCTTTTTAGATCCACTTCCAACGAGGAACAAAAGATGGTTCCACCTTGGAGAGAACATGTGAATATTCCTCTGCGGCATGCCCCACATTTACTGTAATGATTTGTTTCCAGCAGAAAAAAAATCCACCTTTACTTCACAAGACAGTAAAGTAATAATAGACATCATGGATCTAACTTATGCTAATACAATAGTTTGAAGCCCTCTCATTTTTAACTGTGTAGTAGTCGGGCTCACAGGAATAATCCCGAAACTGAGCAACTATTTCACTCAACATTCTCCTCTCATCCACTGTCTGTGCATTGCCATTTTCAAAGTCCCCCTCGCTATGTGAAAGAATACCACCTTTGTGCTGCAAACACAAAAACACATCTTTTTATGTGGCGTTTTCTTTTGCAAGGATTTAGTCATTTTAGAACCACAGTGTGCTTCTCCATTTGCAAGTATTCCACCTGAAGAAGTTCTCCCCAACACTATACCGACGCATTCTACACTTGGCACCACCCAAGAAAGTTGTGGTTTGTCTTGAAGAAAGACGAAGCAGCTGGAGTACCAAGAGAGCTTTCATCCACAACAGTAGACCTATTTCCAGCTCTGACGTAGCACTAACAGAGTGAGGAGATGTAACTGTGTAGGGTAGAAATTGCTTTAAATTGCTGGTTGGTTTGCTGACAGGGAAAATGGAATAAAGCTATTAAAGACTACACAGCACTGTTCTTTCCTTGTATACAGACTTTCTTTCCAAAACAAAGCAGGTAATTTAGTCGATCTCTCCTGCAAGAACTACATCAGTGCACAGATAATAGCCTAATATTTACTTGAAATGCTTGAGGGAAGCGTACAGGAAGGTAATGTCTGACCTCCAGTTTTTTAACAAGAACTATGACCACATTGGTTAGTATCAAATACTTGCAGAAAAAAAAGGATTATAAAAAAAAAAAAAAAAAAAAAAAACAGACTTAAAATTGCCTGTGTGTAGACAAAGTGCTGCTGGAGGATGTTTCTGACATTTACTCTTTCACAGATGGGACCACATCACCCCCGTACTGGCTTCCCTTCGCCAGCTTCCTGTCACTTACAGGATCCAGCTTAAGATTTTATTGTTTGTTTTAAGGGCCTGAATGGTTTGGCACCCCCTTACCTCTCAGAGCTTTTAACTGTGCGCATTCCAGCCAGAGAAACGCGATCCTCAAATCGTCTCTTTTTAGATATAGCAAGAACCTGCCTGAAGACTAAAGGCAACAGAGCCTCTTCTGTAGCAGGTCCAAGGCTCTGGAACTCTCTGCCTCAACATATCGCATGTGCACGGTCCAGTGATACAAGGGTGTGACTTTGAATTTATGTTATCTTCTGGTTGTATATTTAGATACTGTTTATCTTATTATTGTGTACCTGTTTTATCAGTTTTAGTAGATCTTATCTTTTATATCTCTATATTTTATTAGTTTTATTATATTTTTTATTTTTACCTATACTCTTGTACAGTACTTTGGACACATTGCGTTTTTGTAAGTGTGCTATAGAAATAAACCTGACCTTGACCTTGACATACAGTGGTGGAAAAAAGTTTTTGGACACACCATTAATTTGTGATATATTGCATTAAAAATCATTTTTAAGTCATTGAACTATTGGTCTATTCTCCAAACCCACATGCTCTGTTCCATTGAGGTCAAAACATTTGAGCAAGATAATGAAACACATCCAGGACATGACATGTTAGTTTTATTTTTTTTCTTGTCAACAATAAACAAACTGTTGTGTTTGTTCCTGTCTTTCTGATGGAGCCACATTTGAAACAAACAAACCAAAAAAAACTGTTTTCTGTAAATGTTTCATGATGATATTTAAAATTTTAAGGGTGTCCAAAAACTTTTTTCCACTACTGCACAGGGGAAATCTGCTCCGCATCTAGAAAAACTGAAGTTTAAGGACATACCTCCTAATAATTGAATGCATGTATTTCATCCATATCCACTGCCAACAGTATGTTAGCACAGAATTCCCACAGACAGAAAGCCTTGTGGAGATCCGTCCACAAGGAGAGGACTTGACACTGAATTAACACTCCTGGACTTGAAACGGGATGTCCCAGAAGTTCCTGTAGATGTGATGGTCAAGTGTCAAGTAATTTTGTCTAGATCACGCGGTATCAGTGAGTGATAAGGACAGTTTAATCTTGGCTGCTTGCTGATAGATTTGGGGGCTTGGCTTTAATACACGCCAGAAATGATGAGAGAGCGGTCGCTGAATGAATGTTCTGTCTGTCAGTAGGTGAGTTCACAGCCAACACTGCACATGCCGGTCATAAAGAATCGCTGATCTGATCTAGGAGGTGTGAGGTCAACATATGTCTCTCTTCCCTTGTTTCTTCTTCTTTTTTCTTTCTTTCCTTCTCTCTT
>JAPQRQ010000009.1:16233709-16248502 GCA_037367365.1 Apogon talboti | reverse complement strand
CCCTGCAAGGACCCAAGCGTGCCTGTCCGATTGCACAATCCACATTTACATCAAAACTTTTACTGTTCAGTGTGTATTTGCTAGCTTGGAGGTTTGGGTTTGACGTAGCAAGGTGGTATTAACGCTCAGATAGAGGAAGCAGAGGTAGGATTATTCCAACAGACTACTTTATGTTAGTCAGACTACCTACTTAGATCCCTTTCAGATGGACAGTTTGCAACAGATATTTCAGGTAGAATCATCATTTATTCCTTTGGATGATGTTATGAGGCTGCAAGGGTGAAGTATGTACAGTACATATTCATCCCAAGAGGCTGCAAAGAAGAAAACCACCTGCTTTTCTCTACTGGAATGAAAAGACAGGGTTCATACAGTATATATATATCAATTATGTATGTAATATATGCTCTGTGTGTGTGAAAGGACTGATGTTAAAATGCATCACAGTCAAAGAAATGGATATGAGCATTGGTGTGTGGCTCCCCTGAGATGTTTTTCAGCTGGCGTACTGTATATCATTTTATTTCTTCCCTGTTGCTTTTAGAGTGTCACTTACAAGTTAAGTGCAAACAATTTCTCCACAACATTCAGCAGAATATCTGATATGAAATTGTCCCAAATGAAACCAGAAGCAGCTTATTATTTGGATCACTGCTTGTAATGTCTGTAGCCGTGCATTTCTGCATTACTAAACGACTTCACCAATGACTCAACACCACTGAATGAGAAATCTCCGCATCAGTGGTGTCGTTAAACAGTCGACTGGGACGGCTGCTGAAAATGAAAGTCATTTATTAAGCGAACAGAAAATATTTTGATTTTTTTTTTTTTTTTTTGTTTTTTTTTACTAAAAAGTCAAGCCCTCACTTCCTAATGCCTGTGTAACACTCGAGAACACAAACATGAGCCATCGCCTCAAGGAATAGTCTCCATCTGCCTCCACACACTACAGATAATCATTAAAAAAAGAAAAAAAACTTTAGTGTGCAGTATCTTTTCCAAGCTCTTTAGATTTGATGCTGGGAGCCTATTGGCATTTGCATCAGTGTATTGACTCTTTCTGCTTTGTGTGCTGTCTGTTTGCATCCAGGTGGGCAGCAGAATAGACTTCCAGTGCCAACAGGGACACCTACTGCAGGGTTCCACAACTCGGCTCTGTTTGCAAGATCTCACCTGGACCGGCATCCAGCCCTCCTGTGTCCGTGAGTACAGTTCCCTCACCGTATCCCACTGTCACACCTCGGTTTATCATCACCCACCTTTCGCATTACTGTCACTGATTTATCCCCGTTGCTTGCTACTTGTTCTGTTCCTCCTCCCTCTCTTTATCTGCTCCCTCATTCCCTCTCTGACCTTTGGCCTCTGAGTAGATTGCTGCCAACACCTCAATCAGCCTGCCACCCCAGTCATTTTAACAGGCTGATGTTGACTGTGATTACTATCATTCTGTTTGAACTACATGAACTGTCGACCAACACCAAACTAGAGCTAGTCCACTTGCTTTACCTCACCAAGTGCTTTTTTTTTTTTTTTTTTTTTTTTCTCAACTGTCATGTAATACAGTGGTTTGTGGAGTCTCTTCTCAGCGAGGGGATGCGTCATGGGAACGCTCTCATTTTAAATCCTACCATAGTCTGCATTTTACGCCATCCTTTGTAAACTAAATGCTTGAGCTGATGAAACGGAGATTAAAGGGATCTTTTGCCATCGTGATTTCTTAACTACATCCAGATTGATCACCTTTTTGAAGACATTTGTGCTGAGGAAGCAAAAAACAGCATAACACCTACCCTCCATTCAATGCCTGATGTACTCTGCAGCACTTCTTTGTATTTTGTGTGTACGGGTGAGTTTAAGTGGACAGAGAGGTTTTGTAGTCCATGCGTATCCTTTAATATGGCCTTGCTGTCTTTGTGTTGTACCAGCTCATTGGATAATATTTACAAAATACCCTGCAATAAAATCCACCTCTTCTGAGGTTATTATGTTTTCGTGTTTTAGAGAGCTGTTGATTAACCTTTTTAGAGACTGTAGTTGTAGAGTGCTGTCCAATTATATTGTGTTATACTGTGAAGTGTTTGTCATTTTCATTTTTCATCCTTGGAACAGTTGATATAATGCATGTGGTTGTTTATGTCACTTTAACAACAACAAAAAAAAAACAGTCTATTGCACAACATTATTCACCAAGTATATTTTCTAGATTAAATTATCTAAAACGCTTTATTTTTTTAAAAGAAGTGGAAACATATCCTTAAAAAGACTCCCACCCTCTATACTTTTGTCAGCTGACAGCTCTTCTGCTTTTTTCTTTGATCCTCCTGTATATGCAAAGTGTAGACTTCATCATCCATCTCACTAAGGAATGATTCAGGAGCTTGTCCATCTCCTGACTCCGTAATGGCATTTATTGCCAACACTGTTACAGGTCTGTTAACAGTGACAAGCAGTCAAAGTTTAACTTAAACAGAATTATATGATATATAAAGTCCACACAACAACCCCTACTTATTTCTTTATATCTATAAAAGTCTATTCACAGGACAGTTTTTTGACCGCTGTGTCCATTCAGGAGGAATATCTGTATGCGGACAAATGGCTGAAACTAAGTAGAACGTTGGATTCACGGAACCATACAGGATCATATGAAGGGTCGTCCTTTTCAAGGTTGCATGCACGGCTGCCAAATTCCCACTGAGAACGAGGGCCTTGGACGGGGAATACCAGTATATATGATAAGTCCACAAAGGTGCAAGATAAAACATGAGGGTTAAACCTATAACCTTTCAATTATATTCCCCTAAAGTCACTTTCAAGTTTTTGAACGTGTGCTCCCAAAAGGTCTCCTGAATACCCATAATGAATAATAATGTAGCTTACATTGTAATGGAAATCTAAATGAAGATTTCTTTGATGCTGCATGAAAGAGGCTTAAATGTGTTAGTCCTGATTTGCTCCATGTTACTGACGGCCAACGTACGGCAAAAAACTATAGGTTAATTGCTTTTGCAAACCCTGCTTCCCTGAGTGATAATTGTATATTTTTAACCTGTTGGTATTTGTGTTGAGGGTTAATAGATGCTTCAGTTTGTATGAACCAGCAGCTTATAGTAGAAAATGAGCAAGGCCTATGTAGAAATGAACTTTCCTATAGAGCAAGCATGAAATGACATATTGTACAAGTTTTGGTGTGTTGTAAAGTCACCCAGTAAAGTGGCAGCTTGACAGCCAGGTGGATTTTATTTGGAGGCACAAGGAGCTTTTAACTTTTCTGACTTGCCCTATTCAGCAGGTGCAGTTTCTTTGCCAGGTTTGTCTGTCTCTGCTGAGGTTGCAGCGTTTCGGGAGCCGCTCTCTGGCTCTGATCCACAACCTCTGGTGGAGGCTTAAAAATGTATTGACTTTCCTCTACTCTGGTTTTGTCATCGCAACTAGTGAAATTAAAATGGAAAAAATGATGACAATCAGTCTCTAAAACTTGGACCTTTACAAATGCATTCTTACAATTACGTCATTGATTATGTTATTCAGGAAAGAAGAATTAAACGTAAATATACGATTAAAGACAGTGACCGATGGGCAAACTCTACTGCATACGGTTTATTTTTTTACACCCAAACGCCCTTCATAACTAGACATGTTTTTTTCTTAAGGTCACTAGACTCCATGTGTGCTAATAAAACAGGTGAAGTGTAATTTGTCCCATCCCAACAGGTGCAGAAAAGGAGGTCAGATAAACAATTATAATTAAAATCACGTGTGTTTTCGCTGTACGTGTGCAGAGCCTTCCAATGAGGTTTATTAAGGCTAACATTAGAAGTCACATTCACATTGTATAGTAGTCTCTGCTTTCAGAATATGTTTATCGACACAATTTATTGACATAAATCTGTTGAGCTGAATTCTAAATGCGATTATGAATGCAAAGAGGAGTCAGATCCTAGTACTGGTGTTTAAACAGCACTCTATTTTGCAACACACCTGATTAATTCATCATTTTAACCCATAAAGACACAAAAAGCAACTGGTCACCAAACTCATCTACTGATTTAAAATGCTTAATAACTTCTGAACCACTAATCCTATTAATACATGTAAATAATTGGTGTAAAATACAGTTTGTCATCTTTTCATGGTCATCAGATATGATCCATTTGGATGTTCAGAGGCTCCGTAGTTACCGTGGAAACAGTTGTCTTCTATAACACTGATTCACAAGTAAAACCCATGGAGTTGGATCAATGACAGTGGATGAAGACACTTTTTTATGTTCAGGCAGTAACATATTTTACTGAAAAAGCCACTTTTTCTTCAGTTTTCTCCATTTCTGATATAATAACCCTCAAATTTAATGAGTTTTTATGAACATCTACATAATAAGTAAATGAAATACGTGAAAATGCATGATTGTCATTCAAAAAAACACAAAATACAGAAAAATTAATAAATTAAAAAATTATAATAAATGGTGATAAATAATTTAAGAAAGGTGAAATCTAGAGAAAATTTGAATTGCCATAAAAGTAACACTGGGTCTTTATGGGTTAACAGTGAAGTGCATCCATACAACCACACCATTAGTTTTTGCTTCTTCTACTACTATGTTTTGACACTGTATGAACCTTATCTACAGGGACAGTGTATTTATGTTTGCAAAAGCAGTCATATTTTTTTCTGTAGCACATTGATGTATTTCATTATTTGTTCGCTCATTTTTCACACATACAGCCCAGAAGGAAGTTTTTCAGACCCAGTGGCCTGTGTGGATTGTAATACATGAGGGTAAACAATGGTTATGCATATGTATTTGAGTATGAGTGGTTTTTTGGTTTTTTTTTTATAGTTCTGACACCCTGTGCTGACCCTCGGTCAAAACAGGACCATAAATCCTCTAAAATACCTTTCTGTATGATTAAATGGTGGTCTCTACCTGTGAAGCTGCTTAAGTGGATTTAAAAGTGAAGCCGAGCATTTCTGCAGCAGCGCCTGAAACAAAACTGGATCGACACAATAGATGTAATGGCCCTGAGTCGGAGTTTGGTATCACTGGAGTTTAATCACGTTACCTTCATTAGATTAACAGTTCTGATACACTTTTCCAATCTCCCATTTACGTTCTAGTTCACTTTGAGTGTAGTTCACTTCCAAATTTCAGTGCACGATCAGGGAAATGTTAGGTTTGACAAGTTCAGTAGCCACAGTTTCCTCAAAATTCAAGATGGATGAGATATACTATTTAGCGCTCTGTAAAGTATTGAAACTAAGATCTATTTCATTGTCAAAACCTTACCTCAGAACAGCTGCTGGTCTTTTTTCAGATTGTTGCCAAAAGGAATGCTAGCAATGCTATGCATAAAACAGGGGCTAAAGCCAAAACATAAACGTTTCAGAAGCTGCTTTGTCCTTTTTGACCATGCTGTGTTGTTGCTGTCAGTAGCTTTTATTGCAGAGAAATCAACCAGCAGGGCCCGTCTCTGTGTGTCCTCTTCTATCGGCGTCTGTCTGTCTTCGTTCCTTACTATCACTCTCTGCCTCTATCAGACAAACCAGCTTTGAACTAAAAACATTATATGTTGCTGTGTGACGGGGTGTCTGTTGAGGCCTCGTGTAATCTCTGGAGAATAGCCCGCTGTGCTGCTCCAAGTGTAAACATGGCACCGTCAACAGAAGTTGATGGGGGATATGACATGTCTTTGATACAACAATTCATCAGCATTGTAAGTGTCTTCAGTATTCATGGTCTAGAAACTCTACAACCACCCTGGACATGTGCTGACAGTTTGTCATTTTAAATCGTTGTACAGACTTGTGAGTGTTCAGACAGCGAGAAGTATGTTTATTTAATTATTTACCCAGTTATTTATAGATTAAAAATTGATTCATCAAGTCATTCTGGATGCGTACAGAGATGCACTAAAAGAAGAAGTGAAACAAAAGATGCTTCACTCTCAGCCCACGGCTTTATCACTTTGATTTAACGTATTTGCACATTTGTAGATCAGTGACAAATATATGTCTAATGCAGGTAAGATTAATTTTTAAAAAAATAATAAAAAGTGTCTTGAAGTGCGCTTTGATAAAACCTCGAAAGGGGGTTTTCATCCCAGCACCCTCTCCACACCTTATTCCCACTAATGTCATTAAGACGCCATGAAGGAGCGATTTGGTTCTGTGACTCCTGCAGCTGATTCCCATTTGACAGCTGGTAAAATATTGTTTAAGCCACACACCGCAAAATTATTTAGCTATTTTCACTTTTATTGTTGACTCCCCGGTGAATGTTCAACTCCTTCATGTTTTGGTGGTGCAGCGTGATCAGCAAAGCAATTTGGTTTCGTCGAGACTTTGTTGATTTGTATTTATCAAGGAGTTTTCAACAAAATCATATGAGAAAATGAAAATAATTCATATTTGCCAACACAGAAAATAATTTATGCCTTGCTTCTGAGTCAGCCAAAGCTTTTGGTTTATGCTTTTCAGACAAACAAAGCAAAGCAAACTCATTAAGCATATAATCACTCACCTCCTTAATGGAGAAGGAAATATTTATTCAGCTAAGAATGTCAAGGAGTCAAATAAATCCTAATCACCATCTTATTTAACACAGTATGTAAACGTCCACTCTACAGGTTAAGTTGGTCTGGCAGGACCCGGTCCATTCTTAGTCAGTATTTGTTGTCTTACTACATCTTCATGCTCATGACCTTGCATCCAAAGGCGTATGATAGAAAACACTCTTGCAAGATTTTCCATTAGCATTTACTCCAGCGCTATTTTGCAATGTTATCCTTCTAGTCTGGTCCCGCCCTTGAAAATTTTGATTAATTCCAGAAATACAAAAACAACCCAACTGTTTTTTTTCACAGCTTCTGCTGAATTGTAATGAGCTCTGACACAGCATAATAACATGAGATAGACTAGGTTTTGCAGTCCAAGGCTGGAGTTAAATAAATGTGGGACTTCAAACATTCAACAGTTCTTTTAAGCCTAAGCTAATTTGGTCCAAATTAAAACAAGCCAAAAGCCACAACTTTCTATGTTTATATCAGACAAAGAGTTAGAAATATTAAAACTATCAATGTGCTTCGGTAACGACTCCGTGCGCTCAGCTCAGTTGAAAAATGTATGTTCTTTTTCCTTTTTTGACCCCATCCCCCTCCAGTGAGTGCTTAATTATCTTCCTGTCTGTTTGTCTCTGTGAATACATTGCTTTATGTGTGTGTGTATGTGTGTAGGTGTGTGTGTGTGTATGTGTGTATATTGTTCCATTTGGATGTGCCTGTACTAACAAGTCTGCCCTCTGCTCGCTCTCCAGCTCACTCCTGCAAGCAACCACGGAGCCCGGCCAATGCTGACGTTGTGGGTCTAGACCTGCCCTCCTACGGTTACACTCTGGTGTACACCTGTCAGCCAGGTTATTTCCTCTCAGGGGGTTCAGAGCACCGTGTCTGCCGCTCCGACGGCAGCTGGACTGGCAAGGTGCCTGTCTGCAGAGGTATGTGGTCAGCAAAGGTCTCCGGGAGCAGGTGATAGAGGATGTGGCTTGGAGAAGGGTGAAGAAGTATGAAATAAAGTGATCCTGAAGGAGGGTGTGGGGTTGTAAGAAGTATAATGTGTGTACACTTGAGATTAGATCATATTTTAAGTTGCATTGTGGATAAACACATTCTGCATTCTACAGGTTACATTAAATTAACCCCACGAGACATTGTTATTTCACTGTCTCAGTGAATTGTACATAGAGATGGGAATTGATAAGACTTTAGAGATTCCAGTTTCATTATCAATTCAACTGGGATTAAGGAATAAACTATAGTACAAATGGCTTTGTTTGCATTAACAGTTTAATGTCAAATTTGCACTAACATTTTCCATTCAATTTGAACAAAACTCATAAATTGTTATGAAAGCGGTAGTTAAAGCAGTGTGAGAGCTACCTGCTGCATCTGAATGGAGATTATTCATAAACAATAGTGAGAGCAGGCTGACAGTTTAACGGTGCTAACATTAATAGTATCAATAGAACCCAGAGGAGTTTAATGTTAGCGGCTGCAACAGAGGATGCTCCGCCTCCAGAGTCACTGCCCCCTTCGCTAAGCAGCCAATCAAAGACGTTCCTGTGGTGCAGTTCAGTTGGATGCTGTGTGGCTAAATGTTTCTGCATATTGGAGGTATTTCCCACTTTGTCGTAATGGAAGCTCTGCAATGTTATAAATGGCCCTAGTGGCATCTTTACTGGTGAAATAAAACCATACTTTAGAGCAAACAAAATACGGAAATGACCTGTGACACATTTGACATGATGACGTTTCGATTCCCATCTCTAATTGTACAGTTGACTATATCCATGTTTAGATTATTTCAGCTAAGTGTTTTACCACTGTGCTCATTTGTAAATGTTTGAGGTTTAATCCACCATCAAACAGTGTTTAATTTTCCAACATCTCCTTCTGTTAAGCTTCGTTGTGTACCACTACACCTTTTTATGTTCCTCTGCAGCTGGTTCCAAATCACATGAGAAACCTGTCAAAGTCATACCAGGAACACCAAGCCCCAAAATAAATGGTGAGTCTTGAATTCCATAAGCTGTTCAGATGGCAACCACTGAAGTTAAAATCTTTTTTTTTTTTTTTTTGTTTTCCACTGGTATCTGTTACAGAAAAGTCCTGTTTCTTAGGTGAAACAAATTCAGTTTGTTCTCTTTTTGTAAAACCCTGTCTCACAGTAAATTCTGTGATTTATTCTTTAAACTGCAGCTCTTTGCCTGTACAATAAATAATACAATATTTATTGTACCAATAATGCAATGTGCAATATTTTACTACATATTGTCATGTAGAGTAGGTAAATCTGTTGATAACTTAATTATAGAAACAAATGGAACTCATGTTGCACTGTTTTCATTGGCCTGTAATGTTAATGAAAGGCAGAAATGAAAATAATCAGGCTTTGTGGAACACTATAGTATAACCACAGATGCTGGTGTTTAATTTACTCTTAGCATAATATTTTTAATACCTTAGCTGATTTTTCACACTGTTGGTTATGGTATTTACCTAGTATTAACAAGACACTCATTTTTAAAGCATTTTTTTCTAAATTTTAATTGTTCATAATGGGTGCAATATGCATCTAATTCTAACCATAATGTCAACATAGCAAAGAAAATTACTTGTAGTGCTCAAAAATGCAAAAAAAAACTACATCCTTTGCTTTATTTTGGTTGCATGGTTGAAATGAGCAGACACATTTGCAGACACATTTGTTTGTCTCTTTTCTTCAGATACAGCAAATATGTATCTGAAGAAAAGAGACAAACACACAAACTAAATGCCTTCTATGGGCTAAAGTCACCATTTACAGTGACCTCTGTTCCCATGACAAACAATAAGAAGCATTTAAAATATGCTGAATAAAACCAGGTATAAAACACATATTGAACTCAGTAAATGTCATTGTCTGAACAAAAAGAAAGAAAACGTCATAAGTGCAAAGAAATGTCATAATAAATGTGTGACACTGTTTTTAGAAGCTGAAACTTTAGTGTCTAATGCTGTACATATTTATTGTACATTCTGGTTTATATCTCAGTACAGAAACTGAGAATTCCTTATGCATGGTCCTTAAATCAACAAACGTCCTGTTGGCTTTTGCGCAGTACTATATATACTATAATATGCCGTTGGTAGAGTGATCTCTCCTTACTGTATTTATTCAAAAAAAACATCTATCTGTCTCGAAGCAGGAGGTTGAAATTGGGTTCCAGAATATGCAAACACACACCTTCCTTCTGCAGCTCTCATTTCATGCTGTTTGTTAGTAGAGCCAAAATATCACAGTTGTAAATGCTGCCATGTTGCTTCTACAAAAAGCCGTCGATTAGAGCAGTTTGGTTGCATTTGATAGTATCTCAACAGCAGAAGGCAATTAAAGCTGTCATTCACATAATATATTCTCCCCACCTCTGAAACACCCATGATTAACATGTATGCTGAAAATCTATTGTGTGACAAGAAATCACATGGTGTCCACAGCCTATAAAAAGAGTCTGGAGATGGTGTAAAAGTCCAGTTTCCTCTCACATGAATTTCAATATTGTGCTGTTTTTAATTTTCTGCTGGTTATAGTCTGAATTTCCCAGAATAATTAAATGACAGACAAATTCTTAAATGAGAATTAGTCTGGCAAAGTCAGGACCCAGACTAATTCTCATTTAAGAATTTGTCTCTTATTTGAGAATTGAGAGACTTTGCCCAGAATCAGAACGCAGACTAATTCTTAAATGAGAATTAGTCTTGGTCCTCTGTCTTATTTTTTATTTCCAAGTGATGCTAGGGCTGACGGACAGCTGTGTCTGGCTCCCAGTCTGGTTAGTTTGCTCTGTATTTCTGTACCGATGTACAGGGCAAAAGATAAATCCCAGGGACTTTAGCGATGCCCTGAAAGTCAAGAGTTTCCCATGTTTATCCTGTTGAATATCTCCAGAGCCGTTTTCAGATTGTCACTATCTTCAGAGATATTCCAGGCTAAATTCCACCTCAGGACTTTTCAGTGTTGCCCTGAGTTTGTGGTTTAGCGTCACCTCCTCCATATTGACATATCTGGTTCAACAGCTGGATTGATAGCTGTGACATTTGGTAGAGACGTTTATGAACCCCTCAGGATTAATTGAAATAGCTTTGGCTAGTTCTTTATTTTTCTTTATTTTTCTCCCTCAGCCATTATCGGGCAAACATTTCTATCCGTCTAAACAAACATCTCAGTTTGTTTGTTTGGTTTATAACCATAACTATGTGTCCTGCTAATGAGCTAGCGTTTGCTCGCTACCATGCAACGCCACGCAATATTATTAATATGGTAAACATTATGCCTGCCTAAAAATGCTGATGTTTAGCAGAATTGAGCAGTGGACATACCTGTAGTATTTGTCCTTCATTGAGTCGATGCCACACAAATGAAGTAGAGACTACATTAAATGCACAGTTATTTTATCTGGCTTCTAAGTCCTCCATTCACCCGATCAATCTTACCCTCTTATAACTATAATTATTGAAAATTAGCGGGAGAAAATAACAGGTAGTCCTAGTTACTAATATACAGTTTTGTGTCTGTACTAATTAACAGAAATTACCCTTTTGTGCCAATAACTGACCGTGAATTTCAGAATTAATAGGTATCACTACATAATGAGTGTATTTTCAAAGTGCTGTAAAAAGTTTTATCAGTGTGAAACTGTTAAAAAAAGTTCTACTGAGTTCACAGAGTTATCGCTTTTCAGAATGTATTTAATTATCATTAATTGAGATTTTCAAAGCACATAAGGAACATGATGTTATTCAAATTGAATTAAAAGATTTCTATCAGCTGTTTGATATGTTGATTCCACTGCATATCTAATTTCCATTATAAAGCGTGGGTGCAAACATTCAGCTTGCATTAAATGTGCGATGTTGATTTAATGTCGCTATAAAACGATGCATGTTTGACGCTGCAATTAATAGAAATTCTGGCCTCAGTGTGTTCTTTAACCATGATTTTCACTTTGCTCTTCTGGAGCATCATTTTAATGGCGTAATGTAATAACGTATTCTTTTATTTCCCTTTTTTAAAGTTCCTGACGACGTCTTTGCCCCTGATTTTGTCTGGAAGGGCTCCTATGATTACAAGGGCCAGAAACAGCCGATGACTTTGACAGTCACTAGCTTTAATGCCACAACGGGAAAAGTCAATGTAACTTTAACTGACAGTAGCATGGAGTTTCTGCTCTCTGGTGAGTCATCTATAAATCATCTGTCTTCTACTTCCTCCCCTCCGCCTCCTCTCTCCTCTCTCTACCTCTGCGTGTCACTTCCATTTATTTTGAGAGGTGCCTCATGTCAATCAGTCAATCACCAAATGATCTCATGCATGAGAGTGGAAATTAGCTATTGGCTCTAAAGACGGATGTATTAGTGTGTGGTGACTGACTGTCTAACTGCCCACTCAAGAGTCGCTCGTCTCCTCCCATCCCTCCTCCTCCGGCTGTTTTCTCATCTCTTTTTACCGTTTCCCTCCTCTCTTTTCCTCTTCCTTCTCCCTCTCTCCACTGCTTTTTTTTTCATTTTTACTTTTATCATTCTCCCCCACTCATTGCCTGATCTCTTTATTCACATCATTTCTCTCCGTGCCTCTTATTCTCTACCTTGTAGGAGTGTACAAGCGCCAGGAGGCACGCTTAATGCTCTTGCTGTACCAAATGAGAGCACTGGCCCACAGCTCCTTGAGCAGGATTACTGATGAGACCTGGGCATTGGACGGATTTGTGAGTATACACAGGAATTTGAAGCAGCTGGTCAGCGATTATAAAAGAAAAAAAAAAACAAAAACCTGTAACTGTTTTAATTTGTTAATTATTTTATTTTGTTTTCAGCTGGACAGACAAGTGGATTATTGTAGGCAATGGGGTTGTAAATACTTGGATGCTAAACATAAGCCTTCCCTGGACTGAATCACACTGAATTATCCTCATTATTAGTTTTTCTTCATCCCGTTCACGGCGCCAGTGAAAAAAAAAAAATCACAGCAAATCAGAAGAAACTGTGACAGCAAATGAAACAGACTGACTCACTGCCTGCGTTTATTTACATATGTTTACGTTGGCTTCACGTCGAGGCTCCCTGTGTGAATCATTTCAGCGCTTCCTGCATTGACAATTTGCTGAATGATCTCATACACACCTGACTTCTCAGGAGCCTGGAACGGCTGCACAACAATTTTGCTGCTTGAATTGAAGTTCCACTTCTAAAATAAACTTCAAGGGTCTGCTTAATAACGGCGTGTGACAGGTGACTGCACACTGCTGAGCTATTGATAGCAAACTGCACAGCCTCTAGAGTGAGCTTCAAAAACAAAGGGGTTATTTTTGAATGAAGCATGACAGAATGTGTTGACTCTCCTATTAAATACAGTGTATGTACTTTTTTGATGTGGTGTGGAAGAGATGCCACACTTTCTTAGGTGCCAAGAATAATGACATTTTATGTATGCAGTTGAAACAAATGTACTTTTTCTCAGTCCCTTTGCTATTTGTGTTCTGCCAGGTTTCGGCTGAACCAGAGGGAGGCAGCTATGTTTTCCAAGGCTTTATACAGGGTAAAGACTATGGACAATTCGGTCTCCAAAGACTGGGTATGTGTCTTTTTCAATACTCTCCGTTTTATTTGCCTGTATCACTTTCCCCTTTCTCCATTTTGACATTTACAGAGAAAAGTAAAGAGTAATGTGCGGTTATACAAACTGAAAGTCTCAAATGTGGAAATTTGTAGCGATGAAAACACCTTTCCCATGTGCTTCAGTCTGGAAAAATAGCCTTCACTCTCAATAATGGGACAAATTCTATCAGTATTCAGCCAACTGTCAATGGTATTTACACAAACTCTATAAAGATAATATCTGAACATTTTTTTTAAAAATTATTATTTTAACCTTTATTTAACCAGGAAAAAGCTCCTTGACATTGAAAATATATTTTTCAAGAGTGTCCTGGCCATGACAGCAGCATTTTTTTTTTTAAATAGAGGTGAAAATTCCAGTGAAGTTTTACATTCCTTTCTAATAACAAAAACTTGCATTTGGTAATGTTACCTTTTAGTACATATGGGTTCTATGGTATGATTATTGTATTATAATCATTATGTATCATGAATGAATTATCCAGTCTCAAATGATGCAAAAGCACATTACAATATAGTCTATTATATGAGTTGTACTGGCACCATTATGTGAATATTTACTGTATATATCTGCCACTGTCTTTCAGCCACAGCTTCACAGAACATATACAGCATATGTCCGCCCTGTATATGTTGTGTTCTAGTGCTCATCATTGCTGTCATCACCCACTCCAACATGACTATTCTTATCAGCACAATGATTTACGGTTGTCATCTTTATCAACTGGCTGCTGTATCTTCGTCATCATCATCATCATCATCATCGTTCTCATCACCATCGCCACCATCTGCAAATGATACAATTCATTTTTATTTTTCCCTTTTTTCTTTCTTTGTTTTCAACACATTGTGGTTTTGGCTTTGTTTGAATATTTAAACTAATCTTCATTTACATATAAACAATCTATTTTACATACTTTTCCACTCGTCTCAATTTTACTGCAAACTTTTTTTTGTTTGTTTTTCCAGGTATGAGTGTGCGAGAGAATGTGACACTCACCGACCCTGAAAGCAACGGCTCCACCAACAGCAGCTCTGTGGCCGTTGCGATCCTTGTGCCTTTCTTTGCTCTCATCTTTGCAGGCCTTGGTTTTTATCTCTACAAGCAGCGGTATGTAATGTATACGGGAACCTCCTGTACTAGTTCAGAACCCAAATTTAGTCGACCACTGTAGTGTGTATCTGTTTGGTCCCATGTGGAAAAAAAAAAGAAGTATGTTTCCCCGTGTCCCAGGTTGAGTTTAAGAGACATTGGAAAAAAAAAAAAGTCGTAGAAACCTAGATTCATGTAGATGTTTGTACAGATGCAGCCAAAGGAAATGCACATCAAAAAGGAGGTAGATGGTACACTGTGGCCCACTTCCACAGCCTGCTTTACTGCAGATAGGTTTCTCACAGGATTCAGAAGCTGTGTGTGAGACGTCAAAGCATGATGAAATGTTAGTCAACTAGTCACTGCATAAAGCCCATTACATGGAAGCATACGTCAGGCATTTGAAATGAGAGCAAATCAGACATAACATGTAATATACTGGAAGTTCATATGCATGTAAGAACCTAGCATAAGCACTATATATATATC
>JAPQRQ010000009.1:16174047-16184932 GCA_037367365.1 Apogon talboti | reverse complement strand
AACTTTTGTCTAAGTTGTCTACTAGCATATAAGTGGAAAAAGTTGCATTAGTACCTTGAGATTTTTTATTGTGAGTCGAAAATGACATTGATACACTTTGCAGCAATTGTTGCCAGTGGGGCAAAACGGGTTAACCTTCATGACAGACAGCGAACATCTTCTACACACAAAACCCCCCATTGTACACAGGACAAAATGCAATTAGGTCCATATTGAATGAACGCTCAGACATCTGCTGCCATTTAGAAATATGTAGGGGTGTCTGATGTATCCATGAAATAACACTTTGTCTTATTGTCACATCCCAAAGTTAATGTTTTTATCCTGCGTTCGAGATGTAAAGACAGCTTTTAGCCTTTTCAGTCCTGCTGTACCATGCACTTATATCCTCCTGCGCCGTTCATGTCCTTGATCATAATAATTAATAATATAATAAGTTACCCAGATATTGCACATTTATGTAAATATATGTTTCTCTTAGTAATAGTTTATATTTTTTATGCTCTTTTTCTTTTGCATGCCATTTAAGTGCCACGTTGTTTTGGTTGTTGTCATTTCCTAGTTAAATTATTCTATTTCAATTTTTATATTTATGCTTCTATACATACTATGCATTACAAAAATAATTTAAAGAAGAACACACCAGCGAGAATATAACAAATACAAAAATAAATAGAATATAAAAACTTTAAAAAAAATTTAGTGGAATGTATTGATTAATATTCACACTTACATACCCACCTGTAGGAACCCTGTGAACCTCTGAAAATGAATGATTGTTGGTAGGTTCACTCTTAATTATACTGAAATGCTAAACACTGATTAAAAATTTTGGCTAATTCTTTATGAAGATGACAAAGCAAATATACCAATGTCATTTACTGTCTGTGGAATTTTTAAGACCTTTGAGAGTCAGATAGGGTTCCTACAGGTTTCTACAAGTTACATTTAAGAGATTTGATGACCTTTTTAAGACTACTTAGAACAGAATTTAATGCCCATTTCATGCTCATACTGGCAAAAGTTTGACTCCTAGAATGTAGGAAAATGTATTTATTTACTCCAGTGCCTTGATTCCCCCTATTCCAAGTTGTTTCTCATCGGGGGCTGCAAAGTTAGTGATAAGTGGTTCACAGTTTCAGTATAAATTGTAAAGTTGGAACAGGTGGAACTGAATCGACTAACGTTACTTTCTTTGCAGTTTGGACATTTAACACACATTTAAACACAGCTAACAAGTTTATGGCAACATAACTTAAGATCTATCATACCAAAGTCAATACCTTTTAAAGACTTTTTTACATTATTAAATGCAGATTTGTAAATTCAAGATTTTAACAATTTTTAAGACCTCACGGGAACCCTGGTCAAATTTAAGCATAATGAAGACCTTAATTTAGGACAATTTTAAGACATGAGACTTTCAATAATCATCTAAATTATAGCTAACTTAAGGTTAAACTCTAGACTTACTTTCCTCAGTATTCTGGTAGCAGTGGTTTCAAATACAAGCCCAAAAACTCAATTAAAACTCAACACATAGTTTATTGGCATCACACATCAAACATTGTTCATATAAAGAGGGAATGTATCAAGTATAGACTATGAAAGTGCAAATAGCATTTCAAGGATTAGTTGCTTTACAATAGAAAATCTTGATGAGTTACAAAATGTTATATGCCATTTTAAAATAAATCACCTGGACATTAGAGGTGAAATACAAAGGAAGTACAAACTCCATTTCGACTGGTACCCAGTTCATGCACAGCATACTGTCACACAAAAAGGGCTAAATATGGTCTGCTGTCGGTTCAACCCACCTACGTTGATCTGAAGTCCAACAGTTAGCTCCACTAACCATATGGCACTCACAACTTCAAGACACTTACGTCAAGCAATCGTTATCTACTGTGGATCTGTACGTCTGTGGGAATTAAATGGAATTTTTTTCAGTTTTATAACTCATATTGGCTATTCACAACCCATCAATGGATCTGTTGAATTTCAATAAATACCTACTCCATATTGCAACTTTCCTCCATTTTAGTGTCTTCAGGTAAAGTAAACGCTAAGCATACAGTAGGTTGTCTTGTTCCAAATTTAGTGATTTTAGCTTCTAAACCACAGAAAAACCCAACCATTTCTCAAGGAGGAAGGTCAAGGTGCTCTGACTGCACAAAAATGACAAAATAATAACATTTGTTCCAATATCTGGGGGGGGGGACATGAGTTCAAGGTATAACATGAACTGTTATCATATCAACTCATAGAAAGTCAGTTATTCTTTTCTGTAATACTACTGGAACAAACAAAAAAGCCTCATGCTACAAATATTTCAATGAATACAAATCAAGAGCTCATGTTTGCACACTACAAACTTTATGTGAGAGAAAAAACTTTAAGGTAACAGGTGTTTGTCTTGTTTACACCATAAATACTGTGTAATTAGCACTCAGAAAAAGGTGTGAAAAAGAATTAACGGTGATTGACATAAAGGCACTGTGTCTCTAACTGCGTAGAGAACCGCTTCAAAGACATGGAGTCCCCATGTGTTTGAGATGCAATACAACATTCAGGTTTTCTCTTCATGCGTGACCCTGTAATCCAGGACGTCTGCAGAGCCAAATGAAGGCTTTTCATATAGAACGGCTGAAAACGACCCAGTGCTAAGTTACAGTGACTTGGTTTTATTCGTTAATCACTGAAGTCTGGATGTGATTGTGTGATTATCTCTTTCACCGTGTCTGTCCTGCGGTTAAAACATGGCTGCTCTGTCAGTCCTGCCTTCTGGAGGCTCCCTATGTTCAGCTGCTTTACTCAAACATTAATTAAAGATGCGCTACAATGGAATCTGGAATATACTGTTACAAAGGTGTGAACTAAATGGTATTCAGCAGCCACAGTGGGCTTGTCAGTGAAAGTTGCTTCTGAAGCTCAGGAGTCATTTCTCATTAAAAGTGTGAGATGAATAACAATTGTCGAGACCATTCAGAAATGCTTTGAGCAAACCACGTACTTTTCATTTGAATAATTAATCATTTCTTGTGAAATGTTTCACGTCATCAAGAACACAACCATTATAGTCTTAACTACAGGTTTACACTACAGCACACTACGTCTTTGTTTTTTTTATTTTGTTTATTTTTTTTTTATTTTTTATTTTTGTGACATCTGAGAATATCACCCAGCTGAAATCTCAAATAAAAATATGGCTCGAGACTTTCACATTTCGGTTCAGCTGAGTTGTTGAGATTGTAATAAGCAGGCACAATTTGCTTTGAAGAATCCACTTGGTGACTGCAAACTGTGCTTTTGCTAGTCAGTGTTTGGCACCTATAAAGTAGGCAGAGGTGGACAGGAGTGACATCTGAGTCTCAGCCTGTAACCTACAGATTCAGTATTGAAACTAAATATTCATCTGATCTTTATGTACAGCTGACCTGATCTGAACGCTTACAGTAGGTTTCTGCTCCAGTGGAAAAACAACAAACACACACCTGCACTCTGCTAAAGTCTCTAAACCTATGTGTCCTCTGTAACCAATTTCTGAAAAGCATCCTAGTAATTTTTCTCTCAAGCACAGAATTTATTTAAGGAAACCTATCCTCAAATGGTTAATGTTTTCTTCAGTTCCTGTTTTCTTCCAGAGTTGGTTGTCGTAGAGCTGACGTTACAGTAAATGAAGGAATCCAACCTTCCTCTTTTCAATCAGGTGCAAATTGACATGTCCTTCATGCTGGTTACATTCGTTCTGAAGAGATACTACACATATTCCGCGAGTGATTTTGCAGTCTATAGTGGTTTTTTTGGCCTTCTGAAATCGCTCTGTTGCATTTGTGCCCATCAGATCATACCAAGTGCACTTGTTCCTCCCACTCAGAAGAGCTGGAGCTCGGTAGCTGGTCCGACACAGAGTCACACCGTGGAGTGTCGACGTGGCAGACCTTCAACGCTCCCCGATCGGCGCGTTCTCCGCTTGCGTCGAGCGTGGCCATGTAAGGCAGCGGCAAGGCGTCCAGCCCGACCAGGTCCAACTGGGTCGGCCTCTCAGCGACGGCGCACTCCTTCTCCTCCGTGTCACCGAGTCTCTGAGAGCAGAACGCCATGTCTCCCGCCACTTCCTGAGGTTTCTTGTTTTCAGGGAGGACGACCACGGCGGATGTGCCGTCATCGTCCTGCAGGCATTCGTCCTCATCTGCGTGGAGCGCGGCCAGGTTGGTGTCGGTGTCGGAGGAGGTCGGCGGGACCAGGGTGATGCCTTGAGGATTCATGTCATGGAACCAGGCCATGATGTTGCCCAGCAGGTTAGCGTTCGCTGCCAGCGCGGAGGATGAGGACGGGTTGTGGCTGCCGCACGTCATGGAGTCTATGGTGTCACTGGAGGAGGAAAAGAGGCCTGTGGATGAGTTACTTCCACCTGGAGCGACCGGTATGGGTACGGATGCCCTGTAGGTCCTGTGGTGACTGTCAGAATGCTGTGCAGAGGTGGGAGCACCCGTGGGAGCAGAGTAGTGGGTGCCAAGTCTAGCCAAACTTTCCCCCAGCTCCAGCAGCTCGGAGCTGCTCAGTGAGGCTCTGGGGAGGGCGTCGACACCCGGAGCGCTCTGTTCAAGGCGAGACGGCAGGGAGGTGCCGATCGCACCCAGTGACGCTTCGTTGGCTTGGACCTCATGGATGGACCCGCCCCCTGCCATCCCAGACTCCTGAAGGGACAGCTGAATGGCCAGGAGGATGTTAGGGTCATCGTCATCCAAAGAGCCAAGACCCTGACAGGAAAAAACACACAGTCAGTGAACCCGTTTACACGACCATAAAAATCTGATAACTGGAGTAATCAAATAATTATAAGAATCACATGTGACGCGTTCACATGCATTTCAAAAAAACCCCGGTTTACACGTTTCAGTCTAATAGACTCAAAATTCCTGTTATTACCTTCTGCTCATGTTTGACAACAATAGTTCTGTTTTCTATGTTTTTACACATTTGCAGATGTAACAGATCAAAATAACTCAGATTAAAAGATATATATGCATAAAGACATCATAGTATTAGGAAGCAGTCCTGGTGTGTTAATCTGATTTCTCATAAAATCAGATCAGATCAGATCAGATTAGAATCATGATAACTTGAATGATCTGATAACTCCAGAAATCAAATGATTGGAGTAGTCACAGAATACAGGTAGTTTTTGCACCACACTTAAATGGCTGATCTGCATAAGAAAATCACTTTAAGATTGGTTTATGATGCAGGGTTTTTTGTTTTGTTTTTTTTTTACTTCTTAAAATTGAATAACATAATATAATGTGCTTTGGTGCCATTTACAAGAAGAGTACATCAGGTTATGTTGTATATTTAAATTGAGGAGAGAACTGCATCGTGCTTTTCATAGGGTAATGATGAAGGTTTCTCGTTTCTAACCTTATTTGTCTTTCTATTTAACTACTTATCAGGCACTAGAGAACACACGCATCAGTGTTACAGTTATTTTATAGATCAAATTAACATTTACTCTCGGGCAAAAACTAACAATAAGTGAGAATAATAAAAATAATTGTAGGTTTTATGAGTTTTTTTTTAATTAACAGTCAAAGTTTATCATCTAGTTAAAGTCAGTATTTCTGCATGAGGTGGAGGAACTCTGCAACTATTACAAGACTAAGATGCGATAAAAGTGTCACAATGGTCATGTCAACAGACACTGACAGACGGGATGTCGCTCTTTATTCAAGGTTCCTCCTGTAATTCAATTTTATCGTTGAAATTTTAATCGGCCTTGCAATTGGTTTCTATGGCCCAGTTTTCCACTGAATTGAACCTTTGGATTCATTCTTCTTTCTTTTGTATTATTTAAACACTGTGCAGAATAAGAGACAGAGTGCATTAGGCTTTTTATGCATGTAAAACTTAAAACTTTGGTACAATATTACTGAGCAGATGACTGTAAAAGGAAAGCATTAAGAAAAGAAACTAAACTGTTCTGGCACTGTATGCAAAGGTTTGGAACCTTGGGCTGAGATGAAAATGTTAACGGTGTACTCACCATCAGGGGAGCTTGTCTACGTCCACCTCCAAGATCCTGTGTGTCATCTTCAGAACAGAAAAGGACAAAAATACACAGAGTCATAATACAGCCATTAGACTGAATCTTTACTAATTTACCCCCTGCTAATTACCGCATTTAGGAAAATCATCATCATTTTAGTAAACACTGTAATAACTATGTGCCTTCAGCATTTTCCCTAGAAATTTTCTAAATCGCTATCTTCATCTGAAATCAATTAATCCGTCTTGGCGCGACGGAGCCTACTCGCTGGCTTCGCTGCCGCTGACATTGGCCGTCTTTCACACCACACTGCCAAAAACAAAGCAGCACTGCGATGGATTAAAATGATTGGTTGGCTGTGCTGAACTTTGGTCTGCTACTTTAAGCTGGCTTCTGGTGAAATTGGGGTATTAAAATTTCAGAGAGGATAGTTCAGTATATTATTTAAAGAGTATTAACCAACCTGGCAGTATCATGAGTAAATAAAGTGTTGTGTTTTATTCTCTGTATTATCAATATTTAGGGACAGTGGCATATTTCTCTACTGCCACTATGGAAAGTCAGTGGAAACTGTAAGTTCACATTATTTTGATGTTGATCATTTACAGCAGTAGTTCATAGGGAATCAAACTGTCTAAAAACATACTGACAGATGATAGTGTGTTTTTTTTTTGTTTTTTTTTTATTGCTTGAGTACCTAAAGTGCCGTCGCTTTGGTCATCCTGGTCTGGTGTGTTGCTACGGAGACTGGACATATCGCCTCGCCTCCGCTGCCGGTGTCTCCGTCTGTACTGGAACTCAGCATATTCCTTCATTCATTCCCAAAAAAAATAAATAAATAAATAAAAAAAAAAGAATAAAATTAAAAGAGTGTGTGACTGTGCATCTTAACTGTCAATATTATGATGAACCCGCCGACTCTAATTTGAGATTTCTGGCAGATTGTCAGTTAGGAGAGTTGAAATGATAGAGAAGTAATTAAAACAGATTTCGTTTCACAGAGCATGCCTAAATTAAATTGAAAAAAAAAATACAAAAATTAGCATAGTATGTGTGTATGCATATGCTCCTGTTTCTAATTATAGGCTATCTATTGACATCTAAGTCAGTCTGATTGGTATTTTGATGATGGTGATTAACAGTCAGGTATGTACGAAGAGACAGAGATCCAATTATTGTGATTTACTGATAGGACGGCAGCGGGAAATTAATGACACACTGCAACTGTTTGACGAGAAATGATACATAATAAAGTTGCGTTCACACCTGTTTTAGACATAGATGGAAGACGATGAAGCTCTAGACTCAAGTTAAACTTCTGCGGTATCAATCATATCTTCGGTGTTGTGTCGTTAGTGTCGTATTCATCAGCGCGTACACTGGTCAGTGATGGCAGAAAAAGTTATGGATCCTGTTTTTGATACTGACATGTAGATCTACGAACGATGACCTGCAGCTTCTATTTAAACATCTAATATGTTCATATAATCATAAGTCTGTCACCGTAACTCTATCTGTCATGTTTCCACCGTTCTAAAAATAGACCGTTAGGATGGGATCTGCAGGCGCTATAAGAACCACGGAGCGGACCATCTGTAGCTGTGCCTCGGAGGCAGTGTCGTCAGGCTTTGATTATTACTATAGTGTTCCCATTAACTACTGCAGCTGAGATACAGGCTCTTAATTAGGGACAAAAAAATACAAACCTATTTTGAGCGCCGTTTGGTGTTTGACATCTAGTGACATTATCCCTCAACTTGTCTGTAGTCTGATCACAAACTAATGTGTTGACAAGGAGAGGTTGTTGGCGGGCGTGTTTGTGGTTGAAATTGTGCAGGAGAAAGGCGACGGAGGTAAGACGAGAATTTCACTCCAGTTCACGTTGTTAATTTATTCTTTTCTTGATGAGCAACATCTTTGTAGTTCAGTCCAGGCCAAGCTTAATTAAATCTGCTGTTGTGGCTTGTATACTTAAGTGAATGTGTAGCTTTGTGTATCACCTTTCTCTTTAGAATCAATAATAGTCTTACACAGTACAGTAAACAAATAGATACACATTAAGGTCCAGTGGATGTGACAGTGACAAAAAGAGACAGATAACTAGTTTGTTCCAATTCAGGCCAACAGTGAACTGGAGTTCATTTCTTATGGAGCAGTACAAGAGGTCTGTCACAGAGCCAACAGCGACTCAGCGCTCCCACTGAGTGTTCAAACACCTTTAACCTGATGTCATGTCAATTATGTTGTGGCACATACACAATGTCTCTGCATCTTAAGCTGCTTTTAGCTTGTTTTCTCATTAAGTTGCACCACAAGATGTATTTCTTCCACTGCTCTTATACTGTTCCAGGTTTTGTTTAAAATTTCTTACAATATCACAGTGATCTAATTCCAAGTGTTTTGTCTCTTGTACTTTATTACTGCTAGGTTGGTAGCTAGCTGCTGTTACTCTGGCAGGAGTGTCACAAGGAAATTACAAAACAGCCAAAGAACTGCACATTTGTCTGTATTTATTGAGTTGCGCCGAAAAAAGGATGCAGGTCAGTAATCAAACCATTATGTGGTCGGCAGTTTTATGACTCAAAGTGTTAACCACAAAGGCCTTTTGCTAATGTGCAATGATCGGGAGCAACCTGAGCAACGTGTTTGCCAAGGTACTGTGCTTTTAATCATTCCAACTGGGTGCAAAGGGAACACTGAACCATCTGGCAGACTACAGGTTTGCTAAACAACACGATGATCTTTGGGTCATCATGGGTGTGTTATTTCATTGTAATAGAAAATACCGAGACTAATGTCAAACTGGCGGTATTAAATTTATCATAAAAAATCATATGTACACACTTGAAGTTTAAAAAAAATGTATATGGTTGGGCTGTTTTATTTGATTGTATCGTAATCACAGTTTTTGCACTGGCTAATTAAACCTGATTAAGTATGATATGAACATGTGCCTGCATTACTTCAGCAAATCAAGCACTTCTTTTTCACCGAAACAGATGCTGAGACCTGTGTCCCAAACATCGATGGTTTACAAATAAAAGCCACAAGTGAACTGTTGATGTAAGAGTGAGTTCCTGTTTGGCTCCATCTGTTCATCATTTGACTGTATATTGTGGTGGCTTTTTATTACTGGATCCCAAATCATTTACTGCTCAACTCTTAAGAGTCTAATTTGATTTGTGCATTTTGATAAATTAAGTCGTTGTGAGCAAGATGCAGATGTAATATCATTTTCTTTCTACAAATGCCAAAAGAATCAACCTGAATCATTTAAGTTTAACGTATTCTTAACTGTGTTTTACCACAATCTTAAGATGTCAGGATGGAAATAAACCTCTGATGTGTCACTGCTTGTTTTAGGGAAGATTAACACAGTCAATATTTCAGTCAACAAGCTTTAAAACTTTACCTCAGGTGATGCAAATCCTAAATACTCCCAGTCCCATGTGCCGCCAGCAAAACTGCAAATCAGCAAGAGGCAGAAAAAGTACAATAACATGACTCGCTGCAGAAAATACAACGTGTTATTCTTATATTTCACTGTAGAAACTGGTTTCACATTTTGTTAACTTGCAGGTTTGTGTGCTACCTGCGCCTGGGGGCCTCTGGAGAGTCATTGGGGGCCACTCCTCTGGCTACGGAGGCCAGGAACTCCTGCCTTTTCTGCTGCACTAAACATGCTGCACGGATGATCTTGTGGCGCGGAGTCCGCAAGTAAGGCCGGTTCACTTTCTGCGCGAGGTCCTCCGTCACCATCTCCAAGTCCGTCTGAAAACACAAGGACAGTCGGCGTATTTTTACAGAAACTCAGTTAGGCAGCCAGTGAATCTAAAATCGAGTATTTAAAGCTTGAAGTGAAGCACTGCAAGTGGACTACTTCAGGGGCCGGAATCCACTTGGAAAAGGAAAAAAACCACATCCATCTATTGAAATCATGAAGAGGAGCGCTTTAGTCTCATCTCTAATGACTGTAAGACTGTTGCTGCAGTGAACAGTGGTCTTTTTTCTTAATAAGTATGACTCAAACCTGCATAAGCTCGTAGATCTCTTTCTTTGTGCTTTTGGGCTCTAGAAAGAACCCATAAGGATAAGAGCACTTCAGAATGCGGCGAGTCTTTAGTAGTTCTAGGACCGCATCTTCAATGAAAGTAGTGTCAGGTGGGCCTCCTTCTCCTGGGAGACAAAAGGAGATGTAGAAATTAATATCCACTTCAGTTTTTAAAAAAATAAATCCCTCTTACATCCGATGTTACCCAAAGTTCTAAACCAATCAGTACAATGTGATGAAAAGGCAGAAGCATAGTCCTGGAACAAAGCACAGCAAATGCATTGTACTACATCTACTGTAGATATTTTTTTTAGTGTCCGGTTTGACAGCGAAGGAAAGCTGAGGATTGTGCTGGGCTCTGTTGTTCTCGCAACCTCAAATCTCGCTTGAGAAACTCCCAAGAGAACTTATTATAGTAGGTGAGAGTCATGCTCAAACTGATCCGATGGTACAGAGTAATCTATATTTCTGATTAAACAAAGAAACTAAGATACTACTCAGGGAAAGCAAACATCTGCCAAGACAGTGTAGCATCCTATATGTATTTGTCATCTCTGTAATAGAAAATGCTGAAAAAACATGTTTATTTTGTGTCCAAATACACTAGTCAAAAATGGCTGATGCTGGTTTTTGGACAGATCTTTGGTATGACCAAGACTGCTAACTAACTTCTGCATTGCAACCCCAAAAGTAATTGTAAGTAATACTGTTAACCCTTGGTTGGTCATGTGGCCTATTCAAACATGAATGGTCACGTGGGGTGTATGCACACCCCAATGCTAAAA
>JAPQRQ010000009.1:16160005-16173947 GCA_037367365.1 Apogon talboti | reverse complement strand
CAACTGTATCGTAACTGGTATGTTATATACCTAATAAATCAAGAAAATACCTGGAAAGACGGAAAGAAAAAATTATTTGGAAATTTTGAGCAATTTTAAAAAGTTGGGGTGTCGAAACACCCCAGGTGACTAACATAGGGTTAAACTAATTAAAAAAAAAAAAAAAAGTGTTTGCATGTGACATCAGTAACAGAAAGTAGAGTTGTCTCATGTCACATCCAGATGAAATGTCAAGCCCATATTGTGCAAATACATCCTCCAATTTTCACAAGACATGAATATTCTTGTTTAAAAACCAGTGGGAGCTAAAACCGGTGCTAACCTGGTTCACGCTAAAGTACAAACGTAAGCCGACACTGAGAAACCAATGTGTCACATTTCCAGAATTTACCAGGTCACCCTTCAGATCCACTCAGTTTTCTCCAGGCGTCTCGTTCTTTTCTGTCTCTGTTCGTCACACAAGCTGAATTATAGAGCTCCAGGTAAACACAAACAACGACAATAATGCAGAGTCCCAGGGGGTCATGTTAGGGAAGATGTCAGGTGGCTGCAAACATTCTGAATGCTAACTAATATCTTCAGCATTTTCTGTCATACCATAACACAGAGTTGTTTTTCCTTTTTTATTCTGTTGTTATAGTGCAGCGTTTTTCATTATATTAACAACGTTGGTACACCATATTATCATCATCATTACTAGCATATATTGGTGATATATTGCAGCAGGGGACATAAACATAACATAAAAGAACATAACTCACGTCTTCCTCTGCTGTTAGTTTACAAATAGAGCATCTCATCTCCCTGTTATTCTATTCCCACCTCATCTCTGCTGACATGGGATCATCACTAATGGCATCAGTCTCCTTCTGTGGCTTCTCTAACACCCGCGCGGACATTTACTCAAGCATTTCAAGTTAAAAAGGACTCAAGTAAAATGAATTTTACTTCATGTGATTTGGAGTTTAGTTATTTAAGTCACAATAATGGTAAGATTAATGGTAAAGTAACAATCTTTTTTTTTGGTTTAACTGTAGTCAAGAGGTACATGTAGGATGTCCAAATATTTAATGTCTCCAGAGCTCATCAACATGTTAACTTATTTAAATCAGAATCAATAGAACTAACATTTAAATTGACTGATGTGGATCGGGACAAAATTTTGTTGTAATGACGTGCAAATTTAGTCTTAAAAGCAAAGAAAATTCACAGAGAACGTCTTTTTGGAAGGCGTGCCCGCTGAATAATAATTACACCTACTGTTAATAATACATTACTAAAACACCTTTGCGCGCTTCTCCCTCTTGCCTGTTTCACAAAGCGCATCAGAGGACTAGATTAAGATGTGTCCAAATGTGTAATAAAGATTGACGTTGTTATGTAAGACTGCACACTCACTTCCACTCAGAGCTCGGCTGAGTTGCTCCATCTTCTCTTTGGCTGTTTTTAACAGGCGCTGCTCCAGCTAACGCAGGAAGACAGAAGCTTTTATGTTTTATTGTTGGATAAAAATGCCTTGAAAAGACTGCCAGACCAAACAATGGGGAGAATAGCAGCAGTCAGAAATAAAACAGTTTCTTTTAATTCTTTATCTGTATAGGAAATGAAATAGTCCCTACATATGGATTTATAGTATATGGCATTAGATAGCATGCCCACCTCAGATACCATGTTGTATACTAGATAACAACAGACTGATTGTACAGGTTATATCAACTGCCTGACTCAAAACTATGCAAAGCTGGAATAACTGGAAGCAGCATAATCTGCTTACCTGGTAGCTGTGTTCATGGTTCTTGAAGCGTGTGTAATAGTGCATGAAACGGTCAAGTTCCTGAAAGCTCTTGTGTTTCTTCTCTGCCTGCAAACCGTGATGAGACAGACGTTAGTCACAGTAAATACAGCCCTGTGTACGCTGTTGCCCCCTCACAGGGAAAAAGCCTGATGCTGTGGTTAAAGAGCAAAGTAGCTGAGCAGCGCCACAGGTGAAATCAGAACTTGTGATTGTGAGGGATGTTAGCGTAGGCAGTACAAGAGGCGTTATTCACCCCTCTGCAGGAAGGTTCGGGATGCGGTGAAAGTGCATGGTCAGGAGTCTGGACAGCTTGTTTGTGCGTGCGTGTGTGTGTACAAAGTGAACACTTCTTGAGATGAACCTTCAAAGGGTGTTTTGTCTCTAGTTAAGTAAACTGGTCATCATTATCTGCTTGTAGCTTCAGTCACTCGGTATATTTTAATTTGCAAAGCAATTTTGGGAAGACTTCCTTCTTATTTATTTTTACTGTTAAGAAAGGGAAATCTCTGGAATCAAGGCTTTTGGTCTGAAAATGTTTAAACTGATTGTATGAGTTTTTGTTTCTATGTTTGCAAATGCTTTTATTATTGTTAACTGTAATTATGTGGCTGTATTGCTGGCGCCTTGGCCAGGTTTCCCTTGAAAAAGACATTCCCCATCTCAATGGGACCTACCTGGTTAAACAATGGTTAAAGAAATAAATATATTTTACAAATTTAGGGTTGGAATTAGGTTTAGGATTTTTGTTGTAATGGTTCTTATTTCCACTTGTTTGTCTGCTTGTATATGTGTACACTGCTGCAAATTATAAATACAAATAGGAAAGAGTTGGCATCCATAGAAATTTATCCAAAAATATATGAGGACTGCACTTGTCATATGTGGTACACGCCTCTACATTTGGTACAGAGCAGAACACATTTTCAATTGAATATTGCCAGTGTGAATGAATGTGGAGCGTATAAATGATATATATCTTTGCCACAGCTGTTACACAGTGTTTCACTTTTTTTTTTCTTTTTTTACGTGAACCGACATATTTTATTTGAACTGCTTACTGACTTATAGTTACCTCTTCAGTCATCTCCTTCGACTGCTCTTCCACCTGCTGAATGACTTCATATCGGGTGCAGCGGTAGTAGCCACCTGTTGATGAGCTATGCTTTTTCCACTCCTCCAGACAGATCCAGCAGAAGTCATACTTACACTAAAGGGACAGAACGCAACTTTTAGATGTTGATACATTTAATTCATTAAATGTCATTTTATAAACTGAATCATCACCTTTTAGAACTGGTCCTGCACAGTGAATACAGATATATTTTAGGAAATCACAAAACACCGAAAACAAACCTTTTCTGATTGCCACCAGAGAAAACAAACCAACCACGTAGTGATTAAGGAAAAACATGTAAAAAAAATCTTGCCCCTTCCACATATACATAGCTTTGAATTGCTTGTAGTAGCTGCCACTAGAAGGCACTCAGACTACATACAGGATGAGCAACCACTGGGTATTGTAGAACAACAGAACACTAGAGCTACTCCAATCCACAGCCTATTTGGGTCTAAGTGATCTCTCTCGTCAGGCCAAAAGCACCTCTGCGGGTGACAAGTTAGTAGAAACACAAAACCTTAAAGTGTGAGACCTCTGTTGTCTTGGAAACGCAATGCTTACATGACACTTCAGCAAAAATCAATACAAAATGACAGCGTGAGGGAGTGGGATGAATGGAGGGACAGACCAGCAAAAAGACAGCATTTCAAATGGACAGGCTTAGTGTAAAAAAAGTGTGACCGCGCTGGAGGGAAAGAAATGGCTGCGAAAAGACAAAGAAATGTTCCTTGGCAACACTGAATCCTGTGTTTCCAAGCAACTGGGGTAAAGCCATTTCTTACCAGGTAATAACAAGTCAAGAGACTGAGCTCTCAGTGGCCTTTCAGCTCATGAAAGCTCCTCCCAAACTAATCTCCATCTCTAGTCAGCCTCCAGACAGACGATAGGGACAGCCACAGGGCCATCACACAGACAAACGCTGCATGACTGTCCTGTGCTCATTTCGCAGCCTGCCCTCCAGAGACGGCGTAGTAAGAGACACAGGCATGCAACATGACTGTGTGTGATTATTAGTCTCACACTCTGTTGCTCCACGACTGCCTGAAGAGCCATTTTTCCTGTTTCGATCACCGCTGTGTTACTCTCTCCCTTAATCATTTCATGAAGACTTTAGCCTTTGTTTTACGTTAACCTCTTTGCTAAGTGACTTGCGGGCTCCCCAGCTGTTTGTGGGCATAACAGGAGAATAAGCGACAGCTGTTTAAATGTCATGAGAAACAACTTCAGTTTCCCATTACAGCATCGCTGCCGTTACCTTCACCAGAACGAGAGATTATTGATTGCAATTACAACTTTTGAATTATTAACATCTAAGACTTAATTACAAAAAGACTGACTACTATACAATAAAACTGCCACTGGAAAATAATGAGCAATGAGTGAAGATGAACAGCTTCAAACTAAATAAATGAGATTTATCTGGAGTGTTGAAAGATACTCAAAAGTTTAAGCCCATAACAGGAACAACAAAGTAACCAGAAAATAGACCAGATGTGGATGACTGCATACATACAATACTGTAAACTACAGAGGATGTTTAACAGAGTTATGTGGAGAATTGATATTCCAAACTCTCAACAGCAGGGGGAAACTACCAAAACCAAACAATTAACACTATATCTCCACACACTGCATCACTCAGACTTCAGTGCTCATGTTTTAATGCTACACACATCTGTACTATACTATCAAGTCTTCTCCTTCAAATAAAAAACTCAAAGATGGTTATTTTGACAGTGAATCAAAATATCACTGTGCCATAATCTTTATGTTAAAGGTGTGGAAATTTCTGGATTTTAAGATGCACTGCAGTGTGGAAGTCTGCATCAATGCAGTAAATCAATAATCATGAGTCTGCAGTGTACATGAAAATGTTGCTATACTAAGAATATTGATGTTTCAGCCTCAAACAGACATAAAGTTGTAAGGTTACATTGCTATGTTGTACCCTTGCATTGAATTGTGGGTTAACTTGTGATGTTAATAGTGACATTTAAATGTTACTGTGACATCCCCCAGTGGCAGGATTACTCCCAGCTCCTCTCTTTCTCTCTCTCTCTCTCTCTCTCTCAGGTTGCCAGGATACTCTAAACAAATGACGGCAGTTGGCGGTTCCTGGAGCAGTGGTTAACGTTGCACTCCATATACAAAACAGCAGCGGCTGCCGGGTAGACCTGTCCTGTCTAAAAGCTACAGCGGCCATTGCTGGATCTCTCTTCTCTTGCTCGCCTTGCTTGCCTCACTATAATGCCTTGACTGTTACACCAGTTACTTAATAAACTCTTCTTCTTTGCCAGCATTTCCCCTGAGTTCACTTGTTTTGTCAAAGCTCCACGAGCCGGTCTTAACAGTTACGGATTTTAATAAGATTAATTGGAAATTGGAAATGCTAGTTTACTGATGTTTTCAAGGTATATGATAAAGTGGTATAACACATATATATTGGTTTATGTACATTTATACAATAGATTTATAAATCTTCCACTAGACAGAACCTGTGAAGTGAATGTATTGTAATGTGCAGACAGTTTTGAAAGAGACAAATATTCCTTTTGAGTAAAACCCATTATCTCATTAATTCTTGAATTTCACATTTTGACCCAAGAATGTATCTTGGAAACTTCAGCCAACCAGCAGTTTTAACTTGATTTTTCTTTATCAGTGACTCACACGTAAAATTTCACTACTTTTATTCTGGAGGCATTTTACTTGTAGACCAGTTGAGGTATTAAGAATTTTCCACAAGCCCAGTAACAAACAGTCTCCATTATAATTGTAATTCAGTTTTCCTTCTGCCTGGTCCTGTTAGCTCTGCTCCATCTCATGGATCAATTATGCTCTGTCAATATTGTCTTTTTGCTATGCCAAGTTCAAGGTTCAAAGTATCTTCATTATCCTTGAAGAGCAATTTGATTTCCAACCAGCAGTAAATGAATAAAAAAAGAAAAAAAAGAAAAACTAACTCACATCAGCCATCCAACAACAACAAATACTGACATAATTCCACATTACACAATGTCATTTACTAGGCCACTGTTACTGCGTGTCACCATGACCAGTGCCACCTCTCACCACTCAATCAAGTTCTCAGTTCTGAACTCAATTTTCTCCTCGTGAGACAGATGTTCATTTTTAAGAGTTCCACTGCTGCAGTGAGAACCCCAGTGGAATCAAAGTAAGACCAGTTTGTGTCACTGTAATAAGCACACAGTGCCTGTTGGTTTAATAACTTATTGCTGATTTGCTGCCATTAACATTTCTATCCAGATCATCTCATTGAATTGGGTTCATTTCTCTCCTGAAGCTGCAGCTCTAGGGTTTTTAGAGGTTGCTGGTTCTAGGTTTGCTTTATTTATAAAACTAGATTTATAGGTGTGTAAAAACGTCTTTTCAATTTAACGGTTAATACACACTGAGAATAATGTGAACAAACTTGGACATACTGTCCTCTTATTAGAGTCTGTCAATCATATAAATCATCCCGGGGGAGTGATGTTAGGTCTGCATGAGATGAGTTCTTACTATTTTTGCAGTTAGAATGGTGACATAATTGAAAGTATTGCTAGAGGCAAATTGTTTAACAATAAAAGCACGTACACAAATGCCAGGGAATGTCACCTAACTGGTTGTGTTCTGCCGCCCTCATCCTTAATCCATCAAACACTTTATCAGGTTACCAGATCTGCTACGTGTGATACACAGGGGTAATCAAACCTGGACTCCTGTGGTACAGAATCCACCTGTATGGTCTCTCCTCTACTGGGGCAGTCCCCAGCTCTATTATTCTGGTCAACAATACATACTGTTCACATGTTTAAACTGGAGGAAAAAGTTGCAGACTAAGGGCCTGATTTACTAAGACTTCAAATAACGAGCGCAAATTTGCTTACTCGTGCTAAAAAATACGTGTGCTATTGATTTGCATGTCACGGGTGATCAACTAAGATTGCCTGCACAAATGACAACAGGTGCAAAGTCTTAGAGACCGACCTATTTAAATGAGGATTTTGCCTGCCCTACTGGTTGTTGTCATGGAGACAATACACTGGAAAAATTGCTCTGGGTTACGCCAGTACTAATGGCAACAGTGTGCTGGAATGATCCAGACGCAAGGATATGTAACACTGGAGGAGTTTTATCATAGAATGCACTGCATGACTCCTCCTTATGACTGGCCCCAAATCATCCCTTAGTTCATCTAGAAGTTATAAAATGGCATTGCTGGGTAGGCGATATGTCTCAATTATTTTTTCTTCTGTCATTCCAAAAAGGTTGACGCGAGCAGAAAATATTCGTTCTCCGCGTTGACTTTGGTTGTGCCTATGCCGCCTCCTCGCCACGACAACTGCAGTCAGTTTTGCGCGAAGCTGTGCCAGTTAAAGCCTGTCTTTCAGATGTGCTAAATATAGATGCAGAATCAGCCACCACAATCAGTTTCAGGTTTGGTAAATCACATTACGCGGAAAATAAATATTTGCATCTACTCCACCCAATAATTTTGCGCGTTCTGGCAGAAATGCCCATATTGCATATTCATCAAGGCAACCACGCTAAATGGTTTGCGCGAGCTATTTTGCCCATTTGAGAGACGCAACCCTCGGTGCGTCCTGTTAGTAGATAAGCTTAAACATGTTTTTGCGTGCACTTTAAAGTTTGCGCATGTTTTTACACGCACAAACCTTTAGTAAATCAGGCCCTAAGAGTGTTGTTAGCTCACAGGTAGGTCAGGATCCTGTGATTCAAACATGTATGGCTGTGCAAATCCAGTAAAGCTGCTAAATGGACCATCTCATTTTCAGTTCATGGTGGTCTGTGATACTTGAGAGAACTTCACCAGCTCCGTGACTAGACGTGGGTTTACATTTTTGTGTGGTGTGAACACAAGACACCTACCACTGCTTCACATGGACTTGAACACACTCTCCTTAAAATTCCTGTGCCGTGAGCTAAAATAACTAGGAACCAATCTCCAGAGTTTGGGTTAAAAAAAAAAAAAAAAAAAAGGTTTTCTGACTCCAACTTTCACTCTTTGTGAATTTAAATGTAACACAACAGACTGTATCCACTACAGATCTACAGCACTTGCTGTTGTTGTTGTTCTCCCAGACAAATACATTCTGTATTAGCAGTATGATTTTATGAAACCTCCTAACTTACCTTAGCGCACTGCATGTGGTTGCAGCCCTCATTTTTCTGTATCGGGGACTTGCAATTGGCGCAGGATTTGGAGTTAGTGAGCAACCACAGGCAGTTGGCTGCATCCTCGTAAGCTTCACTCACACCAGCCACTTCAACAGGAGGGGGCAGGGAAACAGAACAAATAAAGGCATAGTGAGACAGAACGAGAATGGCTATTACCGCTGCATCTAAACAGGCTGCTGCGCTGAGTGGGAAATTGTCCTGCCTGACTAATGTGTATTGCTTATATATCGTATTTTGCTAACATCTCCCATGATGCTCATGCACCCACCCGCACACACACATAAACGGAATAATTGGCTATTATCAAAGCACCTCCGATGTGCTGTTTGAAATGCCAAGATAAAACAGAAACTGGGGAAATCGAAGGGGAAGATATTTCCAAAACAAAATAATTGCTTTTATCATTTGACCGCCACATCAAATAAGGGGCACTTTGGAGAGACCTGGGCCATCTTAAATCATCTATTAGATTGCCCAAAGCGCAATTACTGCCTCTAAACATTGCATATTTTCAATGAGTGGGCTGTTCGTTTAAATTAATTATTTATCATCAACATGGCGGATTTTAATTGGCTTAGAGCTAAACTGTTTGTAATTACTGTGGTTGAGTTCCAGGCAATTTAGCTCCAAATCAATCACTTGACAGGGTCCAAAAAAATATGGATGAGTAAGTGGGAAAAGGCTAATAAATTTAACTTTGTTATAACAATCTAACAGCAGCTTTATTAATCTAATGCTAACAGTAAAAAGCAAAGTTAGATGAAAGAACAATGTCAATGTGTAATAATTACTCACCTATTTGTCAAATTTGTGTAAACAATGTAAACTCACTATCAAGCTGATGGTGTGTGTCTGCCATGTCTGATACACATTTATATCTTAAATCTATAGTTTGTACACTTACGTTCCTCAGGTCTCATCTCAGTGACTTTCTGTAGCCATGACTTCCAGGTCTCACAGTCACACGGCTCATGGGCCTCGCCTTGACACTCCCTGGAGTACATAAACAGGTAAATAAAATTAAATGATCCATGCAAGATAAACACTCAGCCTGTTTACTCAATGCAAAGTTAAGATGTGTCATTAACACACTGATCACCCAGGACCATAAGGGATGCTGCGATAACCATTAATCAGCATCAACAGATAAAACTTGACCTTCATTCAGGTTCTCCCTGATGTCAAGGTGAATGCAAAATCTGGAATTGAGTGAAGTGCAACACATGGACCCGCACAACAGTGGCAATTTGCTGTGTCTACATTACAGGAAATGGGAAATGGTACTATTTTCCCCGCTTCGATGCACATCAGCTCTTTGGAAAAACGGTACCTTCCAAATATCAGCTCTGTGGTTCAACACATACTGGCTGTTAGACCAGGGCTGTACCCTCTTTCCTCCTGTGCTCATAGTCATAGGTGCAGTAATACTCTCAGATCACAGCTGTGCTTTGAATAGCCACTGAATGACAACAGTAAAATGCTAGAGGGACAAGTTTCATCCATTTAAGTAACCTAAAAATGAGGTGAGATCTTTGTGGATTGTCCAGCCAAAGTTGAGGAGATCCTGCCAGCCTGTGGATTACACACTGATGTTGATGAGTTTGGTCACAGCTGCCTTTTTGGTAGCTTTGTACTAAAAACCACTGAGAAGTTTTAGATGATTTTGTTACATGGTATTAACACTAAGAATGACTCATGTTTTCAAACCATATTTCAAGCTGTTACAGCACCTGCAGAGTGTCCAGACAATGTGTTTACTGTTGTCACTAAACACTTTAGCTGTGGCTCACCAGATGAGGGAATCTTTTTTTCCTCATAGTCTGAGATTTGTGCTGCTGGCTACACCAGATGGGCTGTTACAAACCTTTTAAAAAAGAGCGTGTTCCATCTAGTTACTCTATCGTTAGACGTGATCAATGGAGTGGTGCTTTTTGGAGAGATGGTTCCCAACAGAGCAATGAAACAATGCTGGAGTAGCCATTAAATTTCAGCTGGCTCCTTGAAAAAGCCTTGTCTTTCTTAGTTACTGTGTTTGTCTGGACTCCGAATCCCCATCAATAATGATAATTTACAACCCACTATTTTTCATAGATGTACTATTGAAGGATGCTTTTTGACGTGGTGATGAATACTGACCAGCAGAAGAGGTGGCCCTTGCCACAATCTACAGCAGGGGCTCTAAGGAGGGGAAAGCTCAGAGGGTCTGAGGTTGAGGTTCCAGGACCCTGGGTGTTCAGTCTCACAGCCCTCTCACATCCCGCCTCAGGACACCACCGGATTGCCGGATTGTTCTCCACAAAAGCCTGCCGACAGGGGAGGCAAAAACAGATTCAAATCAATCGTCTACTGCTGAATTATAGCTATTTCACTGGAGGACGCTCTATTACAGTTATTTTCATAAGGCCATTATTAGAATTCTATAAAGTGAAAATTGCTATATTTTAGAAGTCTATATTTGTTTTTGTTGTCGGACTAACATGTTTTTTGGCTGTCAATAAGCTGAACACCAGTGGTTAAAATTCTTAGTTTGTTGCAGCGACAATGAAAATAAATACACTAAGGGTTTGTTTAGATCTCAAAAAGTGAGATTACTGTTCATTAGGCTTAAACTTTGAGACGTAAATCAAAGTTTACTTTTTACTGCTCAATATTTTTAAAACTATAAAGATTCCACACAGGCTGATCAATCTCTGTTGGCTTCTGCATTAGACCAATAATCGCCTATGCTGCCTCTGTTTCCGTTTTTAGTCACATTACCTGTCAGTCACTAAGTACTTTCCTATTATATGAGTATTTAAAGTTGACACAAAAAGAAAATAATGACATCCCATCATCTAAACGATGTAAACGGATGGAAAATAGCTTCCAGCTAAATCCGACATATTTACACAAAGTAATGTTTTTTTGTACTGAGTGTTCATTAATATGCGTTGCCCTCATCAAATAAACAAGTAAATAAATAAATAATGTTTTTGAGCTTCTCTGATGCCACACATTTATTTGCTGCCTCTTATAGACATTTAAATCAAGAAACAACAAATTGGTTTGCACAAAAAAAATTATTGTGACGAGTCAAACCATGTTAAATGATAATCTTTGTTTGATGGAGAGTAGAAAAAAATGACACCAATTCATTTTCAGTTTAGAATTTCTATTTCTCAATAAAAGTTACAGTAACTTTCAAGACAAAAAAATGCTGTATTTCTCATGAATGTCAGCTGGCATCTGTATTCAGTTTGTCTTTGTCATACTTTGATGTTGGAACTACAGGAACTAGGTCTTGTTCTGTGACTCTCGACATAACTACTCTGAGTAAAATATTCAATTGTGTTAAGAGAAATCTATTCAGAGTTGATCCTGTTTGACTTGTCTACCTTGATGTCAAACTGGAGATAGCGCCTGTCCATCTCCCTCGAGACCACACTCTCTATGACCTCCACAGGCACGAGCTGGTAGCAGTCGAATGCTGGGCAGAAGATGTTGTGGGCTTCACCCTCTTGGATCTTCAAATTCAGAAACCTGCGGAAGCAGAAACACAGCGGGTGCAGAAATGATCACTGAATACGCAGGGAATTAAGTAACAATGCAGATGCAAGTTGATAAAATTGCATCTCGGTTCATCTGATCTCTTTCAGAATCTCACCAAGTTGTGGGATAGGTGAAAATACAACATACCCTTCCCAGCATGCTCTGCAGAACTCATGGCCGCAGGACATATCGACGGGTTCCTCAAAGTCGGAGATGGAAGACATGCAGATACCACACTGTGAGAGAAGAAACGTGTTGAGTAATAATCTGAACAAACTATCTTTGCGAAACTGTTCAGATGCAGTAATTTTAATAACTCAATGTGGCAGTGTGAGGAGCTACACATCAACTTTACTGCTGTGTTACCACGCTGTGATGTCCCCACTGATTACTGTTCTGTAATCAGATGTATTTACTCGCCCACAGAAGTTTGATAAACACAAATTCCAACACACAGGCCTCGTTACAGTGAAAGACTGACCCTCACAATAGAAATAAAGCAGGCAGTGTGCTTCAACAATGTAAGTATTGATTTAAGAAAGAGCGCATTGTGATATAATCAACTGTAACCTTTAAACAGGCCCTTGAGTAGACTCGGTCGATTGGCACAGCGCAGCAGCTCAAGGCACGCCATTTCGGAGCCACAGTAAAAAACACTGTCAGACAAACACAGACTATAATTTCTCAGAGAAATGACTGATGGAGCAAGGCTGTCAGATTATGCCATTATCTATCAACAACATGGTGCACTTATCGAATAATCTGCGCCCAACATTCACTTAAAGATAAACATTGCTCAAACAAAAAAGATTACGCCTTCTGAACCTTGAATTTTCAGAGGCTGACAAAAACTGATGTTCCCCACAGGCGGCGACATTTCAAAAGCTTATCATCAATTTCCGGGTAAGTGTCAAAAGTACTGGAAAACAATGCTATTTAGAACTTTTGTAGAACAGTTATTCAGAAAGTCATTATCACAGTGCCTACGGTGAACTGTCATATCATTTCTATAATCAACTAAAGTACAAACACTGTTGAGATCTTATATATCATGATAGTGTTTAGCTGTGCACAAGTACGAGAATCAAATGTAGAGTATATTTTCACTCACACAGCAAAAAGTTAGATAGATAAATTGTTATTAACAGTCAAAATTACATGTTCCTGATTTGACAGTGTTGTACCATAGACTTCCTGTGAATATCATAATATACTAAAAATGCAATCAAAGTAAAAATGCAGTTTCTTAACTCCACTTCCCACGACCCTGACCTTTCTCTAGCACACCCTGACATAAACCATGTTCACTACTAGTCTTCCATAAAATCAACAAATCATGTAACAATTACAACATTAGTTAAAGGTCTAGTGCCCTCTCAGATGTTATGACACTGAGGGATATTTCATGTTACTTGACCTAATTTCCCTCTTGACAAATTATTCAGAAGAAAACTGGGACCATAGGAAGATGTTAAAATGAAACACATACAGTTTGAAGGCTTGTATTAACTAAACGTTTGATTTGTATTTATTATTATTTGTAGCAAATGTTCTCTTTATCTAGGATGACGATGTGATTCACTGACCTTAATAGAGATGAATTGAACAGCATTTTATATAGTTTACATTTTTACATTAACATTCTCTAATTTTCAGAACATACCTATGCTCTAATTATAAACCGCTGGGTTGTGCTTGTGTTTGCACCTGCTTGTGTTTTGTTATTGGAGAGACCACAGGCATGAATACTAATGACTGCTGGCAATAACTGCAATTGCAAAATTATGCAGAAATACAGGTGTGGAGGAAAAATTTAAAGAGTTCACCAGAAGGAATGTTATGAAATATGTATAAATGTGAGCAACCTGGTTTAATAAACTTTAGTGAATAGTTTTAACAGGTTTTCTTCAATGCTAGCTTTCTCTGTTGGTTTTGTAGCAGTATCTTGAATGGGAAAACACACTTTATCTGACAGCTTTGGACTGATGCATTTACAAAGATGACAGAATAAACTAAAATTATGTGCCCTCAAAGATACTTTTTTAAACTAGTTTGAAACATGTCTGAGACCTTTTAAACTTTTTAATCAAGACTTTCAAGGGAATGAGAGGAATCACTTTGAGGCAACTGTCCTCTCTGTACCTACCTGGCCCACTTTCATAGACTTACTCAGAAATAGTTGAATTTTTGACTCCCAGAAGGATATATCTTATGATCCCATATATTGATATTCTACAACTATCTAAACCTCCAGATGCTGCTACAGCAGCAGCTGAAGTCACCCCCATTTGCCATCACCT
>JAPQRQ010000009.1:16148077-16158297 GCA_037367365.1 Apogon talboti | reverse complement strand
CACATATACATACACACACACATTGAAATTAAATAAGGCCAGGAGTGTCAATTTTGCTATATGAATGTATTTATTGTGTATATTGCAGCATTAATCCTCATTATTTATTTTGTATTCAGTACATGATGACTTATTTAATATATTTTCCCCCCAAAATTTTAAGTATCCCCTGGGCTTCTTCCAAGTACCCTTGGGGGTACGCACACCCTCGTTTAAGAAAGACTGCATTAAACAACAGACCAATGCAACAAACTTTGCACTACTAAGCTAACACTGAGCAGACCCAACAGTCAAAAGTATTAATTCTCTGTTGGTAAAACTCATTGAACAAGCCAAAGAACAGCATTATGAAGTGATGATTATGAATTTTGTCTTACCTTTGCTGTTTTTTGAACATAACTTGGTTTCATATGAATGAAGCAGATCCATTGTTTTGTGTTACACTGAAAGGATTCTGACTGGGAACAAATAGCCCTGGGCTTACCAGGTTAAAGTAAATGAAAGAAGCTTATCTCTGTAGAAGAAGTGTACAGAGAACTAGAGTAGAAAGCACAGGAGGCTTTTCATTGTGGTTATAATTAGTGTGTTATACTTGTAAGGTAACAGTAGCCTTTCATAAAATATCTTAACAAGCCACACTTTTAATCCATGTCATGAATAAACCTATTTGCAGAATAAACCCTTATTAAACCATTACATATTTACAAGTCCATCCTGTTCTTTATTTCACCAAGACGTGGTGAGTACAATGCTGAAAACAATAAAGCCCACACAAATCTCACTAACAACTAAGGTTTTCAAATACCTAACAGCATAGACCTGCTGCCATCTGGTTTTCTGTATTAGAATAGCTGTTCAATCTCACAATGGGACATTTGCACAAGAACAGGTTTGAGAGCTTCTCAGTATAAATATTGAATGAGTTGCGGACCATATTTTCGGACCAAAATGTCTCCTCCTAAAATAAGGAACATGCCCCGGTCAACTGAGCAATTAGGCCATTATCAGCCTCAAAAAATGTTTCGCCACCAATCAAATCCCTCCGACTCTAAATGGCCTCGTTTAGATAATGAATATTGGAACAATTCTCCCCATTTCCATTCAATTAAAACTCATCAATAACTATGACCCTATCTCTGTGCTGCTGGCCATTAAAAGGAGACTGGAATTAAAAGTCATCACATTTAGTTTTAAATATCAAAAATTTGCAAGGGAAATACAAATTGTAAGAAGGAGACAGGCCGGCAGTTTCACAGTCAAGAAACAAGCAATGTGATAAGGGCATCGGAAAAGAGAGCTATGGAAATATAAAAGTTGGGGAGCTGTGGAAATTTCTCAAAGTTTTTTTTTTTTTTTTTACGAGAAATTAATGATGTATGAATCCATACACTCCACTACTGAAGATTAACAAAAAAAGAGCAGACAAGCAATATTCCCATGACAGATGTGAATAAATATTAGCACATTCTGGGGTCACTCTCTCCCTTCTAAGCTCCCAAAAGGACATCTCATATGTAGCACAGACAGCTCAGCAGTCAGCACTGAATTAAATAGTGAGGTATTCAAAGAAAAAAAAAAAAAGTCACAACTAATCCAAACTTGTGACACACTTTTGTATTCCTGCATTAGCATAATCTTTACCAAGTTAAATTAAGTGGAGTAATGACTTTCAAAAGGTTCAAATTAAATAACAAGATTTTTTTTTTTTTGCATTTTTGAAGTTCTTCACACATATTATCGAAGCTAGTTCAAGAGCTGCTATCTTCCGGCTGCAAATTATATCCAAACTGTGACATGCCTATTCTATATATGAACACATTTACATTACTACTGAAACGCATAGCTACCGAGTGTATGTCATTAGGTCTGACAACTCATTTTAATGCATTACAAGAAATAGATAGATATATATCTGGTTGTACATGCATTCAATATGTCTACTTTCACATTAATATTTTACTATAGTACGGTACAATACCATTTGGATACACAACTGTTCAAAAGTCTAGGGCAGCCTTTAGCTTCGTTGTTTTTGCATGGTGGTAATGGGCGTGTGTCATTACACATATGCATTACAACACATATGCATTATCATTCTGTATATATGTATGTATGTGTCATCTATACAGCACATTCAAAGTGTGTGTCTCAGCCGGATTCTTAACCAGAGTTTGTGACACAAGTTTTGCACAAACAGAACTGGTAAGTATGTTTAAAAAACTCATATCTTGATTTGGTCAGGAGAAATGGCTATAGACATTATTATATGGTATACTACTGTATAAGCAATATAGTGTTATGTATCTTTGTTGTAACTCCAAAACAGTACGAGTTTGTGTTAACAGAAAATATTTAACACAAAATATACTGCACACTGTGTATCTTAATAGCGTGACCTTGTCATTGAACACTTTACAGTTTTGGATGGCAATGAGTCTTTTTATAATATTAATTCATGGTGCCAATTAAATTGTGTAATAATATTTTAGGCCTTTTCGGATAATTATTTTCTATGTAATTGTTTAATTATCAGTTATAACACATTATGACAGTGACAAAATTTCATTTACTGTTACTGTTCTGCTGTGTTGGTGTTAAAAAAAAACTGTAGCGCTAATCAAAGCCAAGAGAGACTGGATAACACAGTATAACACAACTAAGAAATTAAGGATGCAACGATAAATATCAGAAACCTGTTCTTGTTCACACTTCTTTCACTAATTCAACAAACTGCACTGGGTGATATCGGGAGAAATAGATTAGTCGACATGTTGCCGCCCTCACTTGCACTGTTTTCATGACATTATTTGCGCAACGCTGTGCTTGGAGGGTCATCACCTCCAGAAAATGAACCAATCTCACAAAGCTGATCCATGTACTTTGCATGCAATTAAATCTTCATTGTTGGTTTTGTTTCCCTCCATTGTCTGCTGAGTTTGGGGAAAGTGGTGAAAACTGCAAGAGTGTGTGTGTGTGTGTGTGTGTGTGTGTGTGTGTGTGTGTGTGTGTCTGTGTGTGCACACATCAATTAGCAAGAGGGAAAGAAAAGAGAGCGCTCCGTTCAGCTGCTCTGTTCTAATTAACTGTGAATGGTTCAAAACGCATGTAGATGGTAGGAAATATTAAGTATACTCAATAGAATTATTATGGAACAGTATCAAATATATCAATTTTCTGTTCAGGCCTATGTGAAAAATACTGCAATGCTGACATTTTCAAGAAGGTGGATGAAAGGGAAAACTGCAACTGGTAGAAAACTTCAAATCCAATTTTGACACAAAGAGGCAAAAAGGTTCAAGTGGTTTCAGCTACTTTTCCAAAGGTTAACATGGTAACAACATGTTCTGGTTATTGAGAGTCTGAATCCACACAACTGCATAAACAACATTATATTATATTATATTATATTATACATATATATGTGTATATATAAAACAGCTTCATAGGAATGCTGTCTGTTTTGGAATATGGTCATAAAACGGAATATTCTTAAGTGCAAATTAAGTCAGTGTTTGTGAAACTGTTGCATTCATACCCTTTGTCACCTTTAAAACAGACCACGTAATTTTTGTACTGAGAATTTTGTAGATAACACAGGCCGTCTGTGCCTGAGCTTTTCTAGCAGCAAGAAAAACCACTGCTGTGAACCATGAGGATTATGTGAGATCAAACCTATCTAAAGCCAACATAAATTTAAGCCTGATTTAACAATAAATGTTCTTTCTACTATAAACACATATGGTGTGCACTATACGCGTTTCATTTTACCATGTGCACGTAGCAGTGCCTCCGCGGTGAAGAGTGGGGCCTGAAGCATGTCGGCTGTCTCCACTATCAGCATATCCTTCAGCCTACGTAGGTCCTGAGGCCGCAGGCCCTCATACAGCTGAAAAAAAGGCAGGAGAGGAGAGGTCAGACACAAGGACAGAAGAGGCAATGATAAAAGTAAAGATGGTTGGTGCAAAATGGGATGGAAGAGCAGAAAGAATAATGAGGTGTTACTCAAGGGAGGGAAAGCAAAGTTGTTAGAACAAAGAAAGAGGGCAAAAAAGAAAAAATGAACAACAAATCCAGTATAGATGACTGGTGACGCATGAATGAGCAGATGAACTCACAGGCTGATGATAAGGGTCACATGCCTGACAACAAACTATTCTGTGTGAGTAATTGAAGCCATTCTTGTGGAAGGCGGTTAGAGCAAGAGAACTTTTTTTGTGACTAAAGCAGCCTCCCAAAAATCTGTAATTTTATTTCTTGTGTAATTTCTCGTTAATATTGCGTAGAAGTGTTCTCTCCTAAAACATATAGTGGAATGTTGTCAAGATCAACGAAAATTATACAATTCAGATATTTTAGTGATTGTTTTCCCATGCATGGGGCACTTAGATAATCGTACACAATACCAATACAATACTTGTACCCATTCATTTTGATATTTCAACGGTTGAAATATCCTCTAAAAGGCAAAACAAGGATTCTGCAACTGCTTCACATGTGACAATCTGTTAATGGTTTCAGAAGTATGGAAGTCAAAAGTGGAACCAGTTGATTCCGACAAACTAAAAGCTATGACATACTATACTGTATTTTATTCTGTACCTCTCTCCTGTCGAGGGCTGCGTACTCCGCCTCTATACCCTCTGCCTCAGGGGCAAGAGAGAAGACCATCTGCGACTCCAGGCACAGGGCCAACTCCTTGTGGTGCTGCTTCTCTGCACAGTCACATGGAGTCTCGCGGTTTTCGTTCTCCGCAAATAGGTCTGCTTCTCTGTGTACCAGAAACTGAACAATTGAAAACAAAAGAAACATTCTGTGAATAAAGGGGCACAGATTCTATGCACGGACATGTACTAAAACACACTGGCTACTATATGCAAATGAAAAAAGAACCCTAAAACAGTAAGTCTGAGTTTCTATAAACTAATAACACAGGAAAGTTTTCTGCAAGCGGAGGTTTTGCATCATGTGCCTTCACCCTGCTCCCCCCACCTCTTAGCTGAACCACCCAGACAACTTCTAGTTGTGGGGAATGCACTTAAACATTGTCCAAAATACATGTCCAGAAATGTGGCTTTATTATATACAGAACATTAACAGCATTGTTACGACAAAGACACCATGAGAACTTACTATAGCTTTCTCTTAAGCGTGACTTAAGCGTCAAGTTTGATTATAGCCACATCCTAAGTTCTATTATGTCGGGTGTCCTTTAAAAGTTCTTTGTTTCAGATTTACAGATACTTGTGTGCAGTAGCTCGAGCTGAAAGTCTAATTATTTATATATTGTGGTGGGAGGTGAACATCTACTGACAGTATAACTGTATATAGTGTTGTATACTGTTAGAGAGGACGATGAGCAGAGGAAAGGCAGTGAAGAGGATGGGAGAGTTCACTATATAGATATAAGAATATAAACTATACGTTTTTATCATGGATGTAAGTGACCAAAATCATTGATAGCTTAATAATGGAGTTCACTAATCAGCAAACGTATGCAAAAATCTTCCACAGCACACCTTTATGAAACAGACAGTCAATTATACATTTCGCTGCATATGCCACTTTATGACTTCAAAGAGAAACGAGAAGAAATAACAAGTTAATAGAGGGCTTAAACTTGGTAATGTGTCAGCAATTTATGAACTAAGACTAATGCGTCCCTAGTTCATTTATCTCTGTTCAAAATGTCAATTCGGCTTCAGACAGAATACACAGGCGGGGTCTACACACACATTCCACTTCAAAACTAACTCTGCAGATTAAGGTACTCCCAAAGGCAGATACTGAGACACACACAGTTATAGCTGTATAAATTTTGTATGTGATGCATCCCATCCCAGACATTTGTGAAGATGTATTGAGCTACATGGCAACAGCTCCAATCTCACCTGGGAGTGTTTTGATCTAACTTAATATAATGGATGTGTTGAGCACACAAATTGTTGTCCCTTTACCAAGGTCACAACAGCTCTACTCACTGGTGGAGCGGCAGTGACACTTTTCAACACATATTCAGAGTAAAAAAAAAGAGCAGATATTAAATAATTCCTTCTTATATCAGTGTTACTGCGGGCTCTTTTATCTTCCATCCACTGAAATTGCTCCCTGTCTTAGAAAGACTCTTTTGTTTTCATCCATACAGTCTTTCATCCATACCTAAAATGAGAATATTTTACATTACCCAAACTGAAATATATCCACATGATTGCGTAATCTCACCTCAACACAAGTCTTCATGCCTGATGCAGAAGCATAGTGCAAGCAGGTGTTTTTCTTGTTGTCAGTGGCATTGATATCAGCACTTTCATACTCTCCACGGTCAAGCTTTGCACCAGTCCAAGAAAGGATGATTTGTAGACACTCTGCACGACGCTGTTCATCCTCATATGGTCGTGAGATGCGGGGCTGCAGAGCCCCCTCTGAGGTCAGGATCTGAGGTCCCATGCAGAGGAGGTGTAGTGATGTTTCATTGTGCACATTACGCTTATTAGGATTTCCATCTTTGCTTAAGAGAAAAGACCTAAAAGTATAAATCAAACAAGGATTTCAATGAGCTTTGATTTGTTCCTTATAAATAACTTTGCACACTGATATCTGGTCAAGCAAACACAATTCTGTTCAAATTCAATCAAATTTAAAGAACTGACTCATAAAAACCCACACTGCACTGGTTCTGTTCTGTATATTATGAATGCAACAGCTACTTGTTTGTTCATGCATTGCATGGTGCAACTGCACCACCCTGTGATTGTTCATAATAACACATCTTAATCTGTAGTAATATCATGCTGAGGTAATAGAAGAGCAAATAAAGGAGGTGAAATCTGCTTTTTCTTCATGAGTAGCAGAACAGTTCTTCACAATTTCATCTTTATTTATCCTTTCTTGTTTGAGTTTATCTTTAAAATGGTTTAACGCTGTGAACAAGATACTTTGATACTGCAGTGAAATCTCTTTGCATAAGTATTAGCTATTTTGTGGCTAAGATAAGTAGCTAAATTATTGATACTAAAATTATCTATGTGTTTCTGTAGTGTTTAGCTGTAGATAATTAGCCACAACAAACTAGTGAGGTCAACAGAGTGAAAAAACAACATTACAGCAATCAGTCAAGAACCAGAAGTGTTTTTGCGGAGCTGTGCCATCTCAAGAGCAAAATGAACAGAAAACCTTCAAACAAGCTTAACCCTTCTTTATCGCATCATTTCATCCAAAATAGCTGACAGACTGAAATACCTGAATAGACAGAGTAGATAGTCTCATGAAGATCTCAGTTGTGTGACACTAGAGATGCTCCCAAAGCTACACTGAAAGCTGAAGCTGGATGATTATCTCCTAGATCTGTCATACTTAACTGTTACCAGTGTAACATACAGGAGAACAGGACATAGGTCAACCCTATGGGTCAGCTTTCCTTCCTTTTCCATGTTTGACAATATTATTTGCACCAAGGTGAAAGCTAGCTTTAACCTCTTCACCACACACCTATAGTCACAAGACACAAGTCTCATCTGTGGAAAAAAAAAAACTGACATAGAGGGCAAAAAGAAACCAGTGAAGCAAAGCAAGCATTATCCAAACCTCATGCTCTGAAAAGGGTTCTGAGAGAGACGACCCCAGGGGAACACAAACAGCTCCTAAAAGAATATTCTGTCTACTTTCATTGATGCTCCTCCACTAAACAACACAAAGACCTTTACAACAGAAATTATTTGAACAGAGTGTGAAAGCAAAAGCCATTTATCAGCTCTCCACTCAGGTTTGACACCGTGCATGTCTAAATTCTCTTCTATCCCTCAATGCATGATGGGTAGGATCACAAAACAAACAGGAGGTCACGTCACACAAAAACAAGAACCTACAGTTGTTTTGTGGAGTCTCTGGGAAAGACATAGAATTCTCCATTTTCTAAACTCCTAGAATACGTTAAAGTCCCTAAAACACTCCAGAGGCTAAGAAGATCCTCCCTTTGGATCCCAATGCAAAAGAGTTAGACGTTAAGCGGTTTAACAGGAAATAGCATTGACTTTTCTAAGTAAAAAGCTACAAAACCTCAATCTTGGAGAGAGGCTGTGCAAGCTATCTGCTGCCACACCGTTTTCATATCGAGGTGAAAGCGAACTCAAAGTGCAGTGCATGATGGGAAGACCCTGGGTCAGTGGATGTTCACTTGCACTGCAGTTGCCACATGATCAAAAACTTGCACCACCAGTTGGAGTTGGTGAACTGCTGGGCTGGTCATTTGCTCTTCTGGTTGCCAAGACAATAACTACCGTAGAATAGACATCTAGCCTTTGACCACTTCATTTCACCCAAGCATGCACTAGACATATAACCTCAGATGAAAACCTGTCCTTCCAAGCAATACCTGGATCGCCACTGTGAGAAAACCGAAAGCGCTGATACTTGACCTCAACGAAAACCTCATAATAGTACACATGATGTTCAAGAAAGTGTGGCTATCACTGCTGACATCAAATACTCATCGTTGCTCTGTGATTAAGAAATACCACAGAGTGTTTCTCCACTCCCTGTGGTGCAGGTACAGTGACCTGAACAGTGAAGTCATTCAACACAAGTTAACATCTTTGTCAGAACTTTCCACACACAGAGGCTTCCTTTGACAGTGACTCATAAAGGTTAAATGATAGTAAATTATATTTCCACCACTCATTTTATAATGAATTTTCTTCCATTGTGCAATAATAAGTTATGAGGTTAGTACACCTCAACCTTATGTGACAAAAAATAACATTAATCCATTCATTCATCTTCTGAACCTGCTTTATCGTCACTAGGGTCAGGGGGAAGGGAGGTGCTGGAGCCTATCCCAGGCAGCTACCTATGGACGTAAGTGGCGTACACGCTGGATGACATAAAAAGATGAACAACCAATCACTCTTAAAAAACAACAATTATACTACATTTTCTTCAGATACAAACTGGGCAAACATGGACAAAACCAGCAAGTTGGGGAAAAGATGAGGGCGGGGAAAGCCCTGTTACCAAATAAGCATAATTTACATTTCCATTGTTGAATTTAAACACTTTGCTTTGGCATGCTTTAATCCTGTTCAGCGGTTGTTGCCTAAAAACATTTCACAACAAAAGCTCTCTTGTTAAATGCAGGATGTCTGTCAACTGAAACACTGAAAGGCTGTAAGTTTAAAACAGTTACAGGAAACAATGCTAAAATTACAAAAACATTAATATTATATGACCAGTCCTTACAGAGGAAGTCAGAAATCCGTCTGTAGTTCAGGTAAATAACAGCCGCAGTCATTTTAGAGGAATTACAGGATTTGTAAAGTAGATTTCTCCACACAGGATGAAGTGATGAGGCTTTTTTCAAGAGCACTAAGCATACAACCACTCCAAAATCAAAAACCTGCTTTCATGTACTTGTACATGTAGAGATTTTCCTCACTTTGCTTTTCAATTTGACATCTGTGACAAAGTAAAATGTTCATAGACATACACCTTTTGTTACCATTAATACAGGTTAGGTTAGATTAAATAAGTCACCAATTACGTGAATAACAGAATCATCATTATGGATTGGTTTGACCTCAGAGATGTTATTTGTAATTTACTCCCACAGTGTCACAAGATAAAGGGCCTTCATAGTCTTTATCAGTAAGCATATGTGAAAGCAACTTTGACATGAGCACTAAGAAAATATGACTGAATCCAAACAAACTACTTCAGCTAAGTACTACAGTTATTATCCCCTCTGTTCGACTTACTCTCCAGCTTGTTTTCTGGACAAAAATATACTATAGGAACCACAGTCTATGAACAATATATTTTTACCCCATTTACTTTTCATACAATATTTGTAGATGTAGCTACTTGGTAAGTCTTGAGATTCTCCTGAGAGTCTCATTTTTCAATGCCTCCTTCCTGCCTATCCTCCAGACTCCACATTTCTGCAACAAAATTACTTCATAAATTCACTAGAATGCAGGACAACAGTCTCTGAAAATGAACTTGGGAAGAGCTCCAGACATCCTATTTAGGCTTAGTCTCCTGAATCAAGTTATGATGTATGCTGATCAAAAATCACTGAGTGTTATTATCAACTTGGCTTTTCATCTATAAGGGCTTTAAAATAGTGAAATTGGCTGCTGTGAGTTAAGATGTTCTTTATAGTTGCTGTAAATGACATCACAGCAGCTAGTTCCAAGCCTTGATATTTATTCAAATCATATATATATATA
>JAPQRQ010000009.1:16124463-16140132 GCA_037367365.1 Apogon talboti | reverse complement strand
ACTTCCACTATAGATATTTCACTTTTTTTAACAAATGGCAATCACACCGAACATTTCTATTATTATTATTATTATTAGTAGTAGTAGTAGTAGTAGTAGGCTTTTATTGTGACTCTTATTATTACGCACGTTTCCGTTGCTATTTATTAAAACTAAATTCGATTGAGTGATAATAGTGGTAAATATTGACCTTTTTCAGTACCTTGGCTGCTGTTGTCCGCCTTCCCACATGTGACCCACTTGCCACCTTGAAATCTCCAGTGGTTCGGATCCGCCAGAACCACCTCCACAAACACATTGTAATGCGCAGTGAGGTTAAGGCCAGCTATGTTAAAACTCAGAAACGGGAACATGCGCCTGCAAGAAAACGAACAGAGACAGATTAAACACCAGCAATGCGTCTGATGGTCAGGATGGAGGTGTGAAGGTTCGTCTTACCTGCCCTGTTTGGTGATGATCATCTCGGTGTGGTGCCGGTGGAACTTGAGCCACAGGGGCCGGTTGCAGAGGTAGACCTGGGCCCTCATCCCGGGGCCGGCGCCGGGCAGAGCCATGTTCCCGAGAGCGGCCCCTGAGCCGGTGTAGGACGGGTAGATGCAGCCGGGGCTCTGCCCGAGCTGGTAAGCCGGGCTGAAGTGACTCCGGCCGGTGGATGACGGGGAAAATCCCGCTGGAGGCAACACGGAGCTCAGATGGAGAGAGGAGGGGTACCTGCCGGCGCTGGACGGGCTGTAAACCGACCCACTGGGGGTATAGGGGATAAAAGAGCAAGGGTTGGCTGTCTCTGGGCTTTGTTTAGAAACAGTGGATGGGATATAGTACCGGTCTGCGCCTAGCACTGGCTCGGTGTACCTGGTGCCAGCGGCCGGGTCATCCCTGTCCACGGCCGGGGATTTGCGCCTCTCATCCGGTGCGTCCTTGGTGGAGGTGGAAGAGAAGGGGCTGCTGTCTCCTTCCCCGCCGAGCATGACTATAACTGACCGCCCTTCTCACCTTCACTCAGTCTTGTCTCAAAGCCTTGGTGACTTTCTTTGATCCCAGCTGACTCTTGTTTCAGATGCTTCTCCTGAGATACTAAACAGTCTCGGTGATGGGTGTCTTCTGATAAAACACGTCTCCAACCTTCATCTCTCCCCCTCCCGCCATGAAGTCTTTAATTCATGAGAAGAGAAGCAGGTTTCGGTCATCAGTGGACTCAGGCAAAGTCAACAGGCTGCTCCATAACGCACTGTGCCAAGGCTGCGTAAACAAAACTATAGAGTTGTGTGGTGGCAGTGGAAAGGGACTGTCATTTTCACCACTCAAGATCTGCGTGCGCGTTTAAAGGAGTGTCTGTGGTACTTACTCAAACTCTGAAATTAAAAGAAGTCCAGGTTTATTAAAATCAGAGGCAGAAGGCCACGAGTAACACAGGCTTAAATGTGGAGCAACTGAAATGAAATAATAGCCTAATAATTTATTTCCTTACTTTTTCAGATTTATAAATAAATCTGGAAGAAAAACAAACCCATCGACTATAATGAAATTAACAAAGACAACATGGCCCTTTTATAAACTAATTAAAAGTCAAGAGACGCTAGAATTGATTAAATAATGTATAAAATTGACGAAAATATCATTTATAGGCGAAATGATCCGGCGCAGAGAAATATATGATTTGAACCGACTCTTTTTGTTTTAGGTAAAATAATCAAAATAACGATTTAAAAAATAATAGAATAGTCACCTCCTGGTAAGAGCCAATTTCTTGTAAATCATATGACAAACTTAAAACAGAGCACTGATTTGGTGGTTTTAAGTGAAAGTTCGCCCACGACTCTTGAAATTCGTAACGTGTTTTGAGAGATTAAAATATGCCAACCGCACATTCTTCAGTGACAACAAATTATGACTTTTTTGCTATTAATTATAACTACCTATTTTTGAAAGAAAAAAAAACAACAAAAAAAACACCCATTTAATCGGTTACCGGTGCGTTTATTTTGATAGTAAATTTGTAAGAATAACGCTGTAGTTTTTTTTTTTTTACTTAAAACATTGTGAATATTGCACAGTTAATCCGAGGCCTATGTCATTATTCAGAGATAATGAGTTTGCATACATTCAACTCTGATGCGCCTCTGTGTCCCAATGGGGATGCCCGATGTGAAAAAGGGGGAAAAAAAGCCAATTATTTTTCCGTTTGAAGAAACCTGTGATGTTTCTTGGTTTAGACAGTAAAAATCTAGAAATGACAACAAATACAAAACGAAGCAAATGGAAAAGTATTTAAATATATAAACGTGCAACTGAAGCCAAATGATTTAAGTTGCTTTTTCGAAATCTGGCGTAAAGTTTTCTAAATCTTATGCAAACAAATTTTGTATACCACATATACAGTATGATATCAGTCCTTTAACTTGTAAAATAAAAAATATATATAGACAAGCATAAACTTACCAGGTTATCTTCCCTTTTTGGTTTGTGCGCAAAAACAAAAAGTAAACAAATATTAAAAGTGCATTACAAGTATCTTAGTCGACGTCTACATGCTAAATAACCCGCAAAGCTGCGTCCGTCCTAGTAGCTAAATGGCATCATGTTGTGATCGTGTTGAAGAGTAGAAAATCAAGCCTGAGCCATGTGGAGGCGGACTGATCAGAGCGTAAAGGCGCACTCCCGCTTTCACCGCCGCTGTGGCCATGACGCACAGATAGCAGCCTATTATCAGATTCTCCTCTGATCTCCAGGGGAGGGGTAGGGGATCCTCAGCATCACAGACAAGGTGTAAGAGCCAAGCTGCTCCCCAATCCACCCGTGAATTGTTTCTTTCATCATCACGAGACATGAGCAGAATATGATCCACATCAGGACTACAGAGGGTCACATATGATGGCCTCACAGTGCTTTTTATCCTTAAGTGATATATTTTAATTCCCATATGAAGACTCTTAACAGAAGTTTGTCTGTATATCAAGATACTCACATGTCAACAACACCGGTCTTCATTGTTTTGAAATGTGATTCTGAGTCACATGTATGTTTGATGCATTACCAAATACATGTGTAAACACTGACACTGTCTATTCTTTATATACAAAGAAATGTGGTCAGATGACATCCAAAGTAAATGCTCAATACATGAAAGATATATGCAAATGTATTTGAAAATGAAGCACAACTCCTGTTTTTATGTGTGTAAATGTTGCTTCAGGACATGTATTAGTGGGACATGACATCATTGAAAGTAGTGACTCTCATCAGGCAGCAGAAGCACTAGGGGTGTGCATAAGACACCAAAATGTCCTCACCAATTCTTCAATGTAGCTAAGCAATATGTGGGAAGGAAATATAGTTATTCTTCTGTAATTAAATTAAATCTAAGGAGGAAAAACATATGCTGATGTAGATTGCAGGGAGTGGCATTGATTTTTCTTGCCAGACAGGCTTCTGCAGTTTCACACATACAGAAGGTACAATGCAGATCAGATGATGGTCCTTACCCTTGAGTTGTTCTAGTATAGTTAGGTTGATCACAAAAGAACAAAGCTCTTAAACAGCTCAATCTTTGGGTGCTTCTTCCTCAATTGCCACCACCCCTTCAGTTCAAAGACAACCACAGTCAGACTTTAAATTGTGCCATTATGATTTGGAAATGGGACACATTTCAGCTACTTAAACTCTCCTCTGAAGACTATGAGCCAGACAATGGTCAGATACTATTGTCTGATTGGAGGTCCATTAGAATAAGAAAGGCAGTGAGAGGATTACTGAAAGCAATTGGCCACTCCCTGAAATACACACTACACATCAGACAGGACAAATTAACTACTTGGGTAAACTATTTGAACAGCAAATACACTTCTGATGACTTCAACGTCACAAAGTCATCAATAGAAAGTATTACAGATCTTGTGGTGCTCATGTTTCCCAGTTTCTTTGAGTTGCCAAACATGAAACATGTTCTTGCGCTATTAGTGTTAGTAAAAGTAGTCCCTCTCAAATGAGAGTTAGTGTTGAATTAAAATCAGAGCCAAGTCTCTCCATGTAGCTTTCTGTTTCTCTACTTAGCAAATTTCCTATTTGATGCACCTACAAACAGTCACATGCTTTGATGGTAAAAACCTATGAGTCAGTAGTGAGAATGTGGGATGCTGAATGGTTTTTATTTTAGTTTCAATATAAGCCTGTTTTTGTCCCAGAACTTTAAGGGGTTGCATACCCACTAACACGTTCAGTACAGTCACAGATGACATTTTTTACTGCATGTTTTCTTCCTTCCTCTTTCAGTACAGTTCTCTAAAATGATATAAATATTCACAATTCATAACTTGATAGTTTTCCCAATCAGTAGAAACTTTTAGATTACTTCTTCATGTCAGATAATGCTATTTAGGTAACATGATGTGATGTTACTGGGAAGCCATTTCAGAGTGTGGCTGAGTGCTTCTCTTTCTGTCCCACTCAGTGAACAGCTTCCCCTAGCTGTGCCTGCTTTTTGACACATCTAAAGGGCTGTTTTTGAAATCGTGCCATCCTGCAGGCCACAACTCCTGCAGCGCTCAAGCCAGGCAGGAGGAAAAAGCTGGTGACCTGGCCATCGCCGCTCTGCCCTTGGCCACCGCCGTCCCGTCGACAGCAGAAGGTCTGTTGGTCTTCAGCCACGCCAGGATCTGTGCCCGCCGCAGCTTGTGATGTCACGACAGACACGCATCCGGCACAAATGTCTGATTGGATGCGAGGATCTGTCTTTCTTATTTCCTGGGAAATGCCCTCGCCCCCATCCACAGACATACAAACCTAATTAATTATCACTTTAATTAAATGTGATCTCAGCTTTCTGCCCTGATCATCTGCCTTCACAGATCATACAGATAAACAGAAATATGTTCTCCCCTCATGTGATGCAATTTGCATTTGAAGAGGATTATGGGAGTGTTGTAAAAAACACTCCCAACCAGTATATGAAAATTTGTAATTAAAATTACATTTTTGCAGCTCATGCTTTACTCCCTTTCTGTGATTAGTTAACACTCCATAAAAAACAGATCTAATTTGTACAAAGTTTTTCTCGTCAGATCAAAGTTAGGCACTTGAGGCCGACTAAAATGAGTTTTTCTTACTATAGCAATGTTTTTTATACTATCTGAATGGTGCACAATGTGAAGAGTGGAGCAATTTAACCTCTAATTTCTATGGAATAATTTACTTGATGATCATTTTATCAATAATTCTTAGATGTGATTTTTTTTTTTTACTATAGCAGTGTTTCTCTTACTATCTAGATTAGATTAGATTAGATTAGATTAAAAAAATCCAATATAAAATAATAGTAATACAAACTATACAGACTATATGCATATTTACAACAGAGACAACTGATGAATAATGTAAGAGTATAATAATTAACCTCTAACTTGCAATTAATAATCTATTATATCATTTTATTAATAATACTTATGGGGCAGTTACTCAACAAACCAGTGACTGACGGACTGGCTTCAAATGGCAGAAGCTTAAGGCCTATAATGACCCACTTCCTCATTTCACCCCTATACTTACATATATGGTTTGGTCCTACATCCTGTTAAGAGTAGCAGCAGGAGTGGACCATCACATTTGGTGCTCAGCGTGGGGGCGGTTGGTGAGCTGTCATGTTCCAGCTATCCCATGGAGATACACTTCTGCCTCTCCGTGAAGATTTGGTGTTTTCTCATTTGCATTTGCTAATGAGATCCTGTTTGCATGACTTTATACTGGAAGGCTATCTCTCTGAATATCTCTTGACAAATATAGGAGGTGGAGGGAGTTTTTACATGTTTATCTAATGTTTGTTATAACAGTTAGTCCCATTAAGATAAGGGGCGAAGCATCAAGATTGTAATGTAATGTTATAGGGAAACAAAAGAAACTACAAACTGCAATAGATGTTATATTATACCAGCACGAATACAAAATAGAATACAAGCCATAATGCTGTCTGTTAAGTCTCCCAGATGTGTTCAAGACAAGTATAAAACTGATTTTTTATCCTGCTCCCTACAAGAATCCACATTTTTACTGATGATCAAATGTCTGAGCCTGCCCTAAGTTCGCGCTCATTCAAAGTTCACACAAGGGATTCATCTTCCCAGAAGCTTCCTCAGCCAAGACTCATGACTTCCAAAATCACTTACTTGATGGGAAGTTGTCAAAGACCCCGGCCAATGCCAATTAAGGCCCGGTTAGAGCACTTCCTAGTTATCACCCGATCTGTACTGTTAAGAATTCCTGCCCACCAATCTGCCGGTGTCAGCAGCCCCCGAAGACCGTCCCAAATTGATCTAAGATTACACTAAAAGGGGTTTTTGCACCAATTGTGTATAAAAAAGTAGTGATACCTGAAGTGAAACCAACAGGAAGACACTGTAAACACATTTTATGTCAAGCAGCATGAAATGAAATCACAAAAAGAAGGCACACAAGGAAGTGGAGATTGTGTTTATAATGGGATATACACTTATCTTACAAGCAAATAATTCTGACAAAATCCTTTTTCTGTTTTCTTTCTTTTTTCGTACTTTATTGGTGAAAAAAGACAAAGCCAGTGACACAGACCTGACATCCAATACATACATACTAAAATATGTACATGGTTTTGATAAAGTAATAATTTACTAAGAAGAAATGAAATTTAAAAAAGAAATATATCATGAACTTTCATTTTAGATTTTTTTTTTGTGCTTGTGTATTGTAGATTAAACAGTCATACAAGGAACACAAAAATGATGCACGATGCAGTGATACATGATACATCACCACAGACAAAATTCTTCAGATTAAGGGTGTCACTTATACCCTCTCAGAAGCTGTTTTTCCTCTCACCTAGGCCTTTTTTTTCTAGGCGTCCCTATGGAAAAAGTACTAATTCTCATGAAGGCTCAAGTGGGGATTATGTTTTTAATAAGTATTAAGATGATATGCAGTACCGGTCAGCAGTTTTCACTCTCCTGTGCTTTTCCTTTATATAATTTAGCTATTTTTCCCATATTTTTAATAATAATAATAATAAAAAAAAACTCTCCTCTGTCCTCAAACTTATTTCTTCTTGTCTGAGATTAAATTCACCCAACAACGCAGCAGAATAAAATAACCAAACAATATCAAAGTAACAGAAAACATTGCCTGTATTGTTTAGAGGAATGTCCCTCTCTCCAGTGGGGTGGAAGGAATATTTTCTGCATTATGTCCCTTCTCCGAGCAGGCAGGCAGGACCCTGAGCATGTTTTTTCTCATACGGCAAATCTGCTGACTGTGGTATCACTTTATGATTAACAATTTAACTATGATCCCATTTTTTCCTCATTGTTATTCCACAGATGACTGGGGGTAAGAGCAAAATGCCAGCGACGGCACACAAGCTTCATTAGATTCATTGATTGATTTATTGTTTTCCATGGTTGTAATCACTTCCCCCAAGGTAATTTGCAAGCTCTTTATGGTTCAGAGGTATAAGCCTGAGAGTTAATTAATCGGCTTTGTTTAGAAGTTTGAAAGTAGAAATGCCCCTCTGAATTAGTAAGTCCTAGAAATGTAACAATATCTGTGACTTAGAATCCCTTGTTTACCACAACAAAAGATCAAATCTAAGCAGGTAAACAGACATAATTATTACTGGATAAGTTTTGAGATCCTTTGGATTTACATTGAGTTTTGATGATTAACTCTTTTCATTTCAAACACTCATTGGAAACTTCAAAATTACAAATGTACAAATAGACATCCCATAAATACCTTAAAATAAATGTGTAATGTGTTGATTAAAATGACAAATAAACACGTTTAAGACTCAATAAACATTTAGAGCTGCCATATATCATTTCCTATAAATTCTAAAAACATTTATGGTCTGTTCTTGTTCTCTTAAACCTATATTTTATTCTAGTTTTAGTCACTTCCAACACAATATCTCTCCCATTCAGCTGTCAATGTAGAATCAGGAAACACTATTTTTATTTTTGTGACGCCAATTTCCCCTCTTGGCAGAAGTTTAAATGACACACTTGTCCCCGGTCACCCCCACCCGCAAAACCTTCAATATCAGCTGGCCTTTGGCAGTCTTGAGGCTTGCTTTAATTGGCTTTTTGGTGACATGTGAATAAGAACTGCTGTTTATGGGTTAAGTGCATCTTAATCAGAGCTTTAATCCACTCATTAACAGAGAAACATGAGGTGTCGAGAGCAGCGAGGAGAGGTTGATAATTGAGAGGCTGCTTTCTTGCTCCCTGCGCTGTGTGTGTGGATGCATATGCTTATTTTAGGAGTGCTCTGTGATTCGGGGGAAAGTGATGAGAACATGCAGCAGAGCTAAATATTTAAAGTAAATTTAATAAACTATGCAATATAAGAGTAGTTTGAGACCGTACAAAGTGATGATAATGTAATCGAGAGCTGCCTGTGCTGCAGCAAGGATGCAAAGGGAATTAAAAACATGGCCTCAGTTGTTCGATAACCAGACGAAAAAGACATTTCAGACACTATTCCATTTTAAACCATACATCTGTATCCTGATGAAAACATATATACCTCTGCTGATAGTAAAAACAGATTGTTATTGTCTCCAAAATACGAGTCTTCCATACCACCCCATTCCTTCCTGTTGCTCAGCTGCCACATTCTCACTGAGTTTTTCTCACTGTATATTTTAGCACCTATCCCTGTGTGAGGCCTGTGTTCTTCCGTACCCCCACTCTTTCCCCGTCTCGCACACACATATACACACACATATACACACACCAATGCACAGGAGCGTTGAATCAACAAGACTATATTAAATAAACACCCAGCTTTTAGATAGGGCCCCGATTTGCATCATCCTTTGCAAGGTGTATTTTTCACCGTTTTTAGTGTAATTTATTATAAATATACACACACCTACTGATCCTATAAAAGCACTGTCAATTGCTCACAAACCTCCAGTGCTACTCACCTTCTCAGAGAGGATCATCAACAAATAAAACTCTGAAATCGAATATTTAGGTTTGACTAATGGCATAGGAGCTGTGTAGATTAGGCTCAGATTCCTGTAAATTCAGCTCCATTAAAATCTCATACTGTGCATTTCTGCATTTATTCACATTAACAAATACAAACAAAATAGACACTCATAGAAACAACGGTCAAGATTTTACACGAGAATATTTTGCACATTAACCTTTGCTATAATAAAATAACATGAGCATCCTATTAAATTATGAAGATGTGCGTTTAACTTGACTGTAAGTATGGAAATACAGAATTACAATATAATATGTTTTAATCATATTTCTCACCTGTACAAAGCCTTGGCCAATCTGTATATGTGCCTGATTGGGTACTGTGTACTATATTTGTGTATTATTTTAAGGTGTGAAGGACCTGATGACAAGAAACAGGCCAAGCTTGACCTCTCGCAAGCAAAGCTTTACCACACACCACTCTCCCCGTGAAAGTGTGAAAACATTTACAGGCTATTTACAGCTCGAGATAACACTTCCACCCAGGTCAGCGGGTCACGCCCAGTTTGCCGTCAGCCTAACAGACAAGTAACATCTTTCTCTGATGCAGACAGAAGGAAAAGAGGCAGCAGCCGTTTAGCATCAGAGACTCGCGTATTCACATCGAGCGAAGGGGGAAACATTAAAGGACGTGAATGTGAGTGCATACTGGAAAAGCAGCAGAAGAGACGATCAAAAGCTGATGCATATAAAGTGTAGATTAAGACATCAGCGTCTATGGCATACTGACTGTAAGAATGTGAAGACATAATGCTCGCCGTGGAGTCTGGACAGCGCTTTTGTACGCCGACTAGAAAGTCATAAAAGTGACTTTACTGAAGCACACACATGCAGACACAGTCACACACACACCGATGCACATACGTTTTTACTTCTGAGATGTTATAAAAACTTCTCTTTTATCCATTAAAAAACTATCGATCTTGTGCTTTGCCTTCTGTACTTGATGGGTTTTTTTCTGTCATAATGGAAAGTCTCCCTGGCCATTTCTTCAGCCTATTCTTTATTTGGAGTAATTATAGATGGAGAGGTAAAAGATGTTTTTTCCCCTTTCTTTTCTTTTCTCCTTCCTACCTATCTTCCTCTCCCCCTGCATGCATTCAGAGGAGCTCTCACCACTGCATTCTTATTAGAGACATGTCTGAAAGGCTCTCCGCAGCATGTGGTGTCCTCTGACCATTCGCTACGGCTGCTTTTTGTTGGCATTAACAAGCCAAGCAACCAAGGATAGCTTTTCAACAGGTACAAACTTTTCCTTTTAGATAATTAACCGCATTCAGACACTCAGTGCAGTGTGGGTAATGTGGATACAGAAACCCAGAGAGGATCATATTCTAGAAAAAAAGGATAGAGAATGGGGAGGAAGATGAAGGAAAAAAAAAAAAAAAAAACTTGATCAAAAGACAAGATGTTCTCTTCGGTGTTGTTTAGTGCTAGTAGATTCTATACCAAACTCCTATTCAAATGGTGTGGTCTTCATTTCTTCTCTCCTTCATCGTCCTCGTCTCTGCCCTCCTCATCTTTTATCAAGATGGACCATGTAATGAGGGAAAACTCTGGGCATTGTAGGATGGTCAAAGGTTTGCTGCCTTAATGAACAGAAGAAACACAAGAAGGACTGAATGCTGTTTCTTGTTCCTCTTTTCCTTGCTGCAAAAGCCCCGGGATGTCTCCTGAAGAAGGCCTCCTCCATCTATTACTGTCTCATCTCTTGTTAAAGGGGGGGCATAAAGCGAAGCCAAAGGGGAAAAGTAATTTTCTGCTCCTGTCTACCCATTCTTTCAGTGGGTTTCTTCCCCTTTTTCTGTGTACTTTCATAAAGCTTATAATTATCTTGGCAAGAGGTCCTCAGATGTGAACGAATGGGGTTTTTGTGCCCTTCTCTCTTCAGCTCTACCCAGTTTCTGGGGAAGGAAGTCATATTAACATTTGGTTTTTCTCTTACAGATGCAGAGAGAAAGCCAGCTGTGCCTTCTATTTGAGGAAAAAACTTCCAACAATTAAATTTTTTTTTCTGTCCTGAGTCACCGCTGAGTATGTCAGAAAAGGACTGAAACATAATGTAGCTTAGTGATTACCTAGCACACATTATTGAAATCTGTTGAATTTTGAACCCTTTATTGGGCAAATGACTTTTTTTTTTTTGGTAATTTCTGCATGTATTACAAGACAATGACAACAACAGTTACAATGTTACAAATGTGGTCTGCAGGGTCTACAAGGTCCACCTCTGCATGAACAGTGAGTGTGACTGCTTTGTTAGGTACAATGGTACTAACCATGAACTAATGGTAGTAATGGTACTAATGGTACTAAGTGATAATGTGTATGTTGACAGATGTCTAGATTAGCACTTGTGTTCTTCTAATATTCTAAAATACATGTTCCTTTCACCTTATATGTGTTTTTCTTGAATTTTTTTTTGCCACTAATGGGTAAGGGACCGAATATGGTAACTTCATTGACTTTGATTTTCTACATAACAATAACATTTTTGAACAATGTCACAAAACTAATAAAGTCTTGTTAGGTCCTCCAATAATACACTAAGGTTGACATTTTGAATTTCAGAGTATTTCAGAGTGCCCTAAAGGTTTAATGACATTTTTATGTGAGTCTGTCACAACTTATCTGCAGCGGTGTTATGGAAACCTGATGCTTAGTGTGAAAGTCTATTTTCTTAAATTATGTGAGCGAGACCCATCAAATCATGTGTTGTACAGGGAGAACTACAGGCTGTCTAAGCATGACAAAAGCATCTTTATCTTTTTGGTGACCTGGTATCAAAGCACATCGGTCTAAGGTCAAATTCTCCCCCTACACCACCTATGCAAACCTTTCCTCCTCTGACTCACCCCTCCCTCAATCCCTCTGACCTCCATCCCCAACTCTTTCGGCTGATTACTCTTAATGTAATTTTAATTAAAAACTGTGGTGTCAAAGGGTTTAGCCTGCCTGAGAAGCGGGTGCAGATTGTGGCACAGTGGCAGACCCCTTCACTTGCTTGAGAGGAAATGCATTCTGACATTACTCAGGTGGTGCCAATATGACCAGAGCCAGGTTAAAGAAAAAGACTCAAAAGCTGATTTAAATATCAGAGTTTACCTTCAGTGAAAGTCAATGTGAAAATGTAAATAGATTGGCTATCTCTGGTTGCTCATTCTTCTCTCCTCTAAACATGTAAATTGCAATGATTTGGTACCCTGGAGTGCTGGGAAGTTAAGTTGGGAAGAAAATTGTAATAGGTTACAGATTAGTTATCAAATTACCTCATTACTTATCAAAGTAATGTCATTTTATTTTATATGTTACTTTCTTAGCATTAAAAACAATCTCGTCTGACAACATGGACTTTGGTGTGGCTGACTGTTACAGTCTACACACAAGCTTTTTACTGAAAATCCCTGTAATATAACCTTGTTAAGTCACTTTTTTGTTGCTTATTATTGATTAATTTTATGTATTTTTTGTTGTTTTTTTTTTTTTTTTTACAATTGCATATAAAAGGTAATTTAATTGCATGCCTATGTTGCACTGACCATTCCCAATCTGAATTAGATGATAGATGAGCTGGAGAACAAATATTACCTTTGTATTTATATTTATATGTATACAAAAATGTTTTTATTCCTCATATCATGTACTGACAGAGTTGATTCATAGTAAATTCAAGAAATAACATGATTTTTTTAGAAAGGAGAAGCAGTTACTTTTTTTTTTTTTTTTTACCTCCTGGCAGTCTAACACCCAATGCCACTCAGATAAACCAAAGCCAGCACAAGGGGAAAAAAGCTCCTGAGATGTGATTCATTCAGGAGACACTTAGTTGACATTGACAGTAATTTGTGCTACTGAATTTCACAGTGGGGACCTGTGGAAGGTGCCCCACAACAGGACTCAACAGCAGAGGTCTGCCTGTAGGTTTGTAATCCCCTCACCCGAGCCGTTGGATTGTCTGCTCTCCACCGACCCTGAAGAGGCTTCCTGTGGCTCGGGTTTAAATACTCTCTAAAATCTCATCTCCACACCCCATCTGCCGGCCAAACAACGTCTTGGAAGTCACGGGATACACAGGAGTGAGGACTCGGGTAGCGGAGCAGACGAGGGATCAGAGGACACATCCACTTTGTCGCTGTGGCAGCATGGAGTGAAGAACAGGAGTCTGTAGAAAACCTTGACTTTTGTGTCTACTCATTAACTCTTTATAGGAAATGCATAGAAATACTCTGGAATTCAAAATGTCAACCCTAGTGTGTTATTGGAGGACATAACAAGACTTTACTACTTTTGTGAAATTAAAAAAAATTAGAATTATTGTCATGTAGAAAATCAAGATGAATGAAGTTACCATATTTGGTTCCTTGCCCGTATGTGGCAAATAAATAAATAAATAAATCCAAGAAGTATATATAAAAAATACTAGAAAAACACATGTAAGGTGAAAGGAACATGTATTTTAGAACATTAGAACATCACTTTCAGAGCATTACAGCAACATAAGTGCTGATACATACATCTGTCAGCGTATACATTATCCCTTTGAACATCATTACTTACATTGGTACCATGACTTTATGACCAAAAATAGTCACTTGCCCAATAAAGGATTAAAATACATATGAGGGATCAGTTTCAGTTTGCAGCTTGCATGCTTTCATCTAAGGAACACTTTATCTTACTTAGCAAGCAAGAAACAGCCTTTTTTCCTATATTGTGATTTATTCCCTCTTTTTCATGACAGCTATTATAAATACCTTTTATGAAACATAAACACAATTAAATATACCATTAATCCTGATCTTTCTGGTGACTCTCAAGAACAAGAGGTGTCAGTGTCAGTGACCCTTTAACATTCTCTGACAGGGGCCTTGTTTTGTGCCCGTCAGTGGACAGTTGGAGGAGCTGGTGGTTGGCCCTGACCAGTGAGGCATGTAGTAAAAGGGTTTAACTTTGCTAACCTCCTTCTGCCAGGTTCATGGGGCCCTGCTGCTTGGGTTATATTGGATCAGTGTTGGGAGTCTATGCCCCTGCCATATCAGCCAGCATGCCACCTCGGGTAGTGAGCAGTTTCTACTACAGAGCCAACTGGGCCTGGTCATGGCATACTTATTGTCTTCCATGCGGCTCACATCAAATTTATGTAGCTTCCTCTGTAGTATTTTGAAGAGAAATATATTGCATTAAGTGAGTTTTTCTCTCTTCTGTGACATATCATAACTCGTAGGGATCGGTTATATGTGCTCGGCTTCTAATATTTCACTTAATTTCAAAATAACACATGATCCAATTGATGCGATTGCTTTATTTAATTGTAACAATGCTGAGCTGCAGATATGTTTCATAGGTGATGCTGTGAGATGTAGTGAATCATACCAGTTTACTATAAATTATATTTAAAAAAAAACAATACTAACCTTAACCCCTAGTCCGAGAAAAAAGTTTTATCATTCATCGTTCCAGTTAACTGTTAACATTAATGAGATTATATAGTTTTTCTACTTATACTATATTACTTGCAAGATAAAACGTAACAATATAAAACCTAGTGTTCAAGAAAAAAATTATTCTTTTCCCAGTTACTGTTTACTTTGCAGTCATTTGTGTAAACTCCACTTTGACTGGGCTTGTGTTTCACTGTGAGCTAGTCTCGTGATATTGAAATCTGCAGATGCCCACCTGGTTTCGAAAGAAGACTACGATGAGGTGTTTGCTTGGAGATGCGTGTGATCATCTGTCTATATATCTGCGATTCATACAGTGAATCATGTGCTGAGGTGGTGTTGGCCTGTGGTCTCTTTTTGTTAAATGAACCTTTTTCATGATCCTCTACAGTAGGAAACTCACAGCTTTGACACTGTGAGGTCAGAGAGCTATGAGAACTTTAGGCAGACAGGCAAGAATTCATTGTATCCCCTCAGATGGTGGTATGTGTGGGTGAGTGTGAGTTGTGAAAGCACATAAAGTGTTTATGCGGTTTGGATGTGGAGGTGGGTAGTGTTCGCCTGTTTCTGACTGAAGTCTATAGTCTACGTGTGAAGCTTTTGATTCAAGGTGTGTGTCTCTGGGTGGTGTACCTGTCACTTTGACTGAACAGGTGGGTTCTCTTTGCTCTTTGCATGAGATCCAGACAGTTAGCTCGCCACGCAGCTGACTGTGGTCAGACTTACTGTGCTCAACCTGTCTGTAGTGCAGCCTCGGGTACTTTGTGGTTCCATGTCAATTTACTTTCAGTGGCTTGTTTGGCTTTATGTCACTGACGCCATTTGGTTGAAGTAACAAATTTGTATTTATGAAGCAATTTGTGATTTATTTGTTTTGTTTTAAGATGTAAGAGAAAACAAAACAAAAACAGCTAACAAAGACATAAAACAAAGACTTAAATTCAAGCTTTATCTGCGATTTGTCAGAACATACATTTCATGGCGTTAAATCATCCACACATTGTAATTACCACATCTACTAATCAAATCTAATTAGGTATAATACTTAGGGAATATTGCAAGATTTACCCAGCTAAGAGTATTAGTGTGATTTGTAGATTGCATGACAAGGGATTGAGAAAATATAGATCCACTTTAAAATAAAGGTTAAGTGATTTTGAGTAAATTTGCAGCAATTGATATTTGCTAAACAAAAAAAAAAAGCAATTTTATAT
>JAPQRQ010000009.1:16090553-16109464 GCA_037367365.1 Apogon talboti | reverse complement strand
CCCCCATACGAAGCGTATATATATATATATATATATGTAAAAAAAATCAAAAATCAAATGTCCTAATCTCATGCACACATCATTGCTTTGCTATCGAATCATCAGTTTGAGCGAATAATAAAGCTTAAATGAGAATATCCTCTCCTGGTTTTATTTTTCCCCTACCTCTCTCCATCCACACATCATCTATCCATCCATCCCTGCCCGCTACTCTTCCGTGAGAGGGTCTCCTGAGTCTAGGATTTGAATAAAAGTGATTCCAAAGGAGGAACATTAGAAGAATACAGATGCACAATATGACTGAACAAATACACAGCCTGCTCGCCACCCCCTCCCGCGTCTTCTCTCCATTTCTTTGCCGCTCCTGCTTTTCTTTTTCTTTTTTTTTTCTTCTCTCCATCTGCCTCATCTAAGTTACAGGATTACCCTCTTATTCAGTGGAATAAATAGGGCAAGATTTATTTTCTTGCCATATTTCGTTCTAATTTTCACCTCCTGGTCTCCTCTCCTGACACACCGAGGGAATTGACAACAATGGTAATAACTCCAAGGGTAGAATACATCCTCACAGAGGGATGGCAGAACAGTCTATTTCCTGATGTTCTTTATCAAAGTGTTTGAATACTTTGGTCATATCTGCTGTCTTATCACACTCTTATACAAACTGTAACAAGGAGCAGCGGGAGAACCTTCTTAATAAGTAGTGCTTCTTTAGAAAAGCCTTCACTTAACTGAAGAGGTGCAGCAGTAATCCCATCTTTTATTTGATGTTAACCACATTAGTTCTGAACTTCCTGCGTAGACAAACAGAAGCCAAGCTGCTCTACATTAAGTGCATATGAACCATAAATCTGACTCACATACATGTACACATGTTCAGACGATGTGAACAAGTATATTTATTCCCCTTATTCAGGTACTTGTATATTCTAAAAATGTCATTTTTAAAAAAAAATATGGCATCATAACTTATTATATTTTAAGTTTATGGAGATACAAAAAGCTCTTCTCCTTTGCTTTTCCCCTGTAGTTGCCAATAAAATAAACGTACTGTTATTGTACTACCATAAAACCAGAAAATACATGATTTCTAATTTCATGTATTAGTTTGTTTTTAATTACTTTAATTTATGTCTTTGTTTTTTATGTATATATTATGTTGTATGTAAAAATCTGTTTTTATCTTGTCATTTAAAAAAAAAATTTTTTTTAATTTTTCACAACTAACTGGACTTGGGTAACAAACAAGTTGTTGGTTTATAGTTTAATCATATAAGTGTCTTTTACAATAAAATAAAAGAATTATGAAATACATACACTCAACAGTAAAATGATCAAAATAAAAGCATTACAAAAGAAGATTTACAGGTTTTTACGTAAGTATTAAACTGGAACTACACAAATCTGTAGCTGCACTCACTGCACATTGTAACCTGTGAGGAAATATTAAAATGAAAGAGATAAGAGTAATGAAGAGACAGAGGCAGCTCCCAATGCTGGAGACACTAGAGATGTGAGAAGACCCTAGGACCACAGTACTGATGGGTTATGATTCATACTGACACAAAAAATTACAGTATTAATTATTAGTATAGTAGTAACAGTAAGAGTATAATTAATTTACTTACATTAAGGCTTAATTGATTCAAATAAAAAATAAAAAATTAACAGTGACTGTGGATTAGCGTATTCCCACATTTACAGTCTAGTACATGTTTGTTGTTGTTGTTATTGGTGTGCCTCACCTTGTCTCATCTCACTGATAAACGGCCTTAGTTTCCTAATCAGGCCTGTTTGGTGCTTCAGCTCTGAATGGAGACGAGAGACCTCGCAGCACAAAGACTCGTACGTCTGCTGCATGTTCCTCTCCCTGCAGAAGCAATGAAAATTTTATTTAAACATCACATTTAACACTTTTCTGCCGCCTGGATTCACAGGAACCTTTAGCTAGGATATCACTGCATCTGTGAAATAGTGTAGATAGCAGATTTTAAAGACATTAAAGACAGCCTTTTTGTCAAGTTACCTTTTTCAGTTTCCTTCTAATTCCAAGATTTGGGACATAATATATACTTTTTATCCTACCCTTTTGGGAAAACATGCAGTATGAATAATCTACTGTCATTGAGCAACTGAAGATGTTACTAAGTATGTTTGTTAATAGATTTAATACATTTGTTTGTGATACATACAATTTAGCTGCAATTGTAGGTTCAAAAGGTGCTGAATGTGGTGATTTAAAGCCACACATCACACAGTTTGTCAGTATAATCTCTTAATATTGCAACTTCATGTTATTAAAGCACATTTTGATTACTGTGTATGCGCAAAACAAAAGCACATTTCCCCAACGTTAATAATAATGCAATTGTTGCTGCATTGAGAAAAATAAACAGCGTGCTTCATACACACTCACACGTACAAACATTCTATCCACACCTTAGGAGAAGATGCAACGTCTCATCATCACTTTGCCTTAACTTCAAACACCTGCATGAAGCAGCTCGAAAAACTGTGAGGAACGACTAAATCACTTTGCGCTGCTGAAAATTAATACTGCACGGAAAGAGATGACACAATTAAAGTGCCTCGCAAAGAATTTTCACAAGCGATTATCTTCGATGAAAAGCAGAGTGTCAATACTTTGTAAACCTCAGAGACAGTGATTTTAAATATTGATAGTGGTTAACTTTGTGTCCATCTGCGTAAACTTCATCTGCTTCACAGGTTAAGTGCATATGAGAGGCTGTTATGCACTTAAAGATAAAACATCTAAAGCTGCATCCTCCTCTGGTGGTCAAAGAGAACAATTACAACATGTACACTCACACAGGAGGTTCCATACAAGGCCTCTTCCATATAGTCACGCATGTGAAACTGCGTGATAAAATAAGCAAAAAACACTAATGAGCATTTAAAAAAGCTTAAATGTTACTATACTGACCTTCACCAAATGAAAAATCACACCATTTTATTGCAAGTAACTACAGTATAATACTGTTTACTTTCTTAATGCAGATAATTGAAGATCAGCACTGAATTGGCACTTTTCAAAGATATTCTTAAAAAATACTTCACCTGGCATTATACTTTGCCCCAGAGGTCTGGTCCAAGTCTGGTCCATTAAGGCCATGGGGTTCCTCCTAAAACAGAGTCAAGTTATGACAAATAGACAGTGAACTTATTATTTGAGGTTGTCTTTCAGTGTTTTCATATCCACCATAAAATAACATTATATCACTAATGACTCCTCTTCTTTTTAACCCTCGGTTGCCTGAACTTCATCAATTTCTTGTTTTTACTTTTTGAAGTGGCAATATGTAGTATATCTAGTATTTTCTATTAATTACCAAAAAAATACCATTAGAGTCTTTAGCATACAGAGCTCTGAAGTTATGCCAAAGATGTCAATGTATTGTACTGTTGAGATACTGTATGTGCTGAGCATCGTCATACAGACACTCTGACAGATTTATGTGACCACTAGAGGGAGTAGTGAGTCACACTACCACTCTCCCGTGATGAGGAAAAGTAGCATCAATCAACATCATTTATTTATCAGAGTCAAATAAAGTGACATGACATGATAAAAGCTAGAAACACTGTTGTTGTTTTCACCACTGGACACAGCTCTAAATGAAAAGAATGGAGTTTGAGGCTGAAATGGCAGCATTTCTTCCATATGGGTGAGTTTGATTATGATTATGAAGGAATAAAGTTATTATGTGATGTTCTTATGTTCACTATGTTCACCGTTTGTTGATCCATGGTGCAGACTAAACTGTGACAGTTCTGACCTTGTTTGGACGATTCTTTAACAGAACGTTAGTGCAGCTATTGACAACACAAACAGTACAGAAAATGGAGGTGATATATGGTACCATGATGGTCATTTTCTGTCTAAAAACAGAGCTAAGCTAACAGAGCTCTAATGTAAAGAGATGCCGACGCAGCACGTGAAGATTATAAGACACGGTTATTTTTACTGAATATCAAAATACAAGAATTTTTTAAGCAAAATCTTGATATGATGATGGCATGATACAGATGTTTGTAAACAATGTGCTTTATACTTCATTCAGTCTGTGGAAACATAGTGTTGATTCATTGGTGGTTTTGGTAGTCCTAAGTGTGTTCTAGTAAGCAACTTCCACTTGCTGTTGGAGTTTTTAATATCAGTACTACATAGAACCCCTTTAAGAAGAGCCAGGAGCTCCTGTCATCCTTTCTTCATCCCACTCCTCTCACCTGATCTTCTAGTGTTACCCTGTCACACTCTGCCCTAACACCTTTTCTCCACTGTACTCCTCTCGCCGTGTTACACCAACATCCTCCTTCCAGAGTTGCAAGCACCAACTACTCTTCTCCTCATCGCTCTACTTTTTTCTTTATCTCTGTCGTCCTTTGCCGACTATCCTCCCTTCTCTTACCCACTCTTTTTGTCCCCTCCTCATCACTTACCCCACTCCTCTCCAGTAGTCTGCTGTTTTCCAGTGTCACTCTCTCCAGCTCCTCCTGCAGTTTATGGATCTTCAGCTCAGTGCTGAGCCTGTCTACCTGCCAGTAGTCCTGAGGGCTATTCAGGCTCTTCATCACTGAACACACACAAAACCATTTTTGGATTGTTACTGCAGACAAATCAATATGATCATGAGTCTTATATGTTGTTGAAAAAGTCTGTTTAACATGTTTTTTTTTTACTTGTTATTAACCTCTTCATGTGTGAATTGTTAATAAACTAGTGGTATTTTTGACATAAAACATATCCAGTTGGATTTCTTCAATATCTTATTACTTTTGCATAATACCCAGATAATCATTGTAGTGGATTCCATGCATCAACAGTTTAATGTGTAATGTATTACTTTTAAACATAAACACATCCATAAAGCTCTCTCCACAAAGAGAATAAATATATTGATGATTACAGAAAGCATATCATTTCAGTGTAAAATGGAACTGTCCACTGTGGCGAATGAATGCCATGAATCAGTGATTATATTCTGGAAAACTTCAGTCACTGCAGCAAAATGACAAAAACCATAAGGATTAAAGTATGAACAAACTATTCCCAATGTCTTTGTAACCACATCTTTTGGATTCATTAAATATAATGTAAGGATAAAATTAGGCTTTGTCTCACAGTTGAGAAATTCATGTGTCCCAGCAGCATTTACAGTAAAGTGAGTTTAACAAATATTAGAAAACATTGGAGACAATACTGCAAATAATGTAGCTTTAATTAAAGACTGAATAACTGTCCACTGCATGTATGAAAGGGTTAAGGTGGCACCATTGTGATAACTACAGTGAAAGCGGTTTTACATCAGCAAACTTGTTTAGAAAGTAAAGGTAAATATAATGGAAAAAAATATGATGGTGTATTGTTCACCCTGTCAAAATTACAGTTTCATTGAAAAAATCTAAGTCAGAAAAATATAATTTGTGTTTGCCGGAGTACACAATCATTTCCATTGTTTACATAGTGTATAGTGGTGCTCAGTCGTCATCTTGTGCGCTCTCCCTGTACCTTGGCTGGTCTCCATCTCCGTCCTCAGCTGAAGCAGCTCCAACTCTTTGGCCTGTAGCTGCTCTGTCAGCAACCTCTCACTCTCACTCTTCTCCTTTTTCTGACCGAAAAAACAGAGGAGACAGTGAGTCGGAGAGGACGAAATATGAAGAGAGTGTCAGTATTCATAGCAGTGCAGCAGACATTCTGTCTTGGACATAGTGGAGACTGTAACGTAAACTTAGGTAATAATATCACAATGATAGAGAATTTAAAAAAAATCTGCATAAATATGGAACGTATTCAGGTTTGAAACATACTTGATCTTACTATTAAGCTTTAGTATCAGTATGAAGGAAACTGAGTGACAGAGTAGACTCACCAGTTTGTTAAGCTCCATCTGCAAGTCCTCCTTCTCTATATAGATGCCTCTGTAAGCACTGAAGGCTTTGTTCACATACTGGGGTCCCTCTGGAGGAAGTGCCTCTGGCCTAAAGAGCTACAATAAAGACAATACAAACATATGAAGGGGATAGTTGAAAAGAGAAGAAATACATTCAATTTAAATGTCTGTGGTAGGAATTACTCTCCTCTCACCACATCCTATCCTGATGGGCTAAGCGCTGCAGCAGATAAAACCAAACCTAATAAAGACATTAGACAATGCTCTCCTCTGCTCATATTCTTTGCAGTGTTTTCACTTTTGCCTACCATCTGCATTAGGTCCCTCCCAGCTCAAATAACTCTTTTTGTACTGCTCCCTTTGTTTATTTAGTCCAATTTCAAGAGCTTTTCCCCCCCAATGTGTTGTGCTCCAACTTACTGTTTGGCAATGCCATACTTTTCCAGACCTTCTCTTTGTTTTCAGACAGAGCAGATTTATTCCTCATTGTTTTATAGCTTTGACTATATTCCAACAATATTAATAATGCTGGCATGCAGACTCTCCCAGAGGCAAGCAGTTTGCAGCGTTGTGTTGAATGTGCTGACTTTTTCCAAACTCACTCTCATTTTATGTTTGTCCATATTTCTGACATGCTGGAAGATGGAAAAAAATCTGTTTCCATCCATCTCTGTCCATAGCTCACCCTTTCTAAACCTTATTCTCTGGCTGTTCAGCAGTATCCTTTATCCCTCAGTGAGACTCTCCTTGCCTATCTCATGCCATCATCACTTCCTGCCCGTTTATGTCTATACCTTATCTTCCAGCTGCTTCACCCTCTTCCTCAGCAAGGTATTCTCCCGCTCGGTGTCTCTCAGCCTCTTTTTGATGTCCTCGTAGGCTGTGACTAGGGCGAAGTGGGAGGCGACGGATTCATCACCTGCACAAACCGATACAGGGCTCTCGCCAGCTGCAGAAGAGGCTGTCTCACACTTAAGGATACAAATGTCATCATCCACTGCCAGGGGCTCCATGCCTGCACAGGCCGACTCGGTAGCAGATAGAAGACCTGGGGGTTACAAGAGTTCTGTTTTTAGAGTAATTTATTTGGTCATCTAAGTTAGATTTAGCAGTTTCTATTACACACACGTCTAATAAAGGAGATCATGACCTGCGTTGTTTTATTTTACACTTTTTTCTTTTTTTTTTCACAATTTAACATTTTATGTTTATATGTATGTAACAATGCACCATATGAATCAGATCATTATGTGGTCTGTATCAGCACTTTAACTAAGTGTTGGAACTTTGTGACAGTTCTATAAGTAACCACTTTTACTAGAAATGACATAGCCTCATTCCTGTACACATATTTTCACAAGAGGAAAGCAAGTATTTAAGTGCTTACAACTAGGTCAAAATCTTTATGATCTCATCTTGCCTGGAAAACTAAACCTGTTTGCTTGCATGGCACAAATTCAATTGCGACATTGGGCACTGTGATACCATACTAACTACAACTTACAACAAAAATCAATATATAAGCTTACCATAATATTAACATGGGAAATCTGAATTAAAAAGAATTGAGAGAGTTTTAACCTTTTACTGACGATGCCAATTTAGATGAGAGTAAAGGTGAGGAAAAATCTTTACAGTTAACTGCAAAACCGCAATAACCTTTGTAATGGGACCTATAAGCCATGCCACACCCAGATAGTTTTGAGTTAGTCTATGTGAAATCTATGCTATGGTATGGAAAACTCTTGTGATATCTGAAACACCTGTCCTACTTTTGGTCCATAACCAGTGGGTGGATAAAAAAAAGTGCAATATTTGCAAAAATCCATGTCTACAATGTTAAACTGTGATGGACAGGATCACAGAAGATACACAGCTATGAGTGCTGAATGTTTGCCATTTTCAATAGAAATAGTGACATAGTCCAATGAACTGCAATCCTTTCCTCAGTCCAGTCTAATGGTAACTTGAGACTTTATCCTTACACATTTATGGATATCTCCTGTTTACAGAGCAGAGCTGGCTGAGAAAACAGTGCAGCTAAAGCTAGTTGATGATGTCAGCATGCAATGAGGCAGCAAACACAAAAGAGCCAAGTTTATAACACCTACACTATGTTTATACAAAAACAACTTTTTGTAGAGGACCTAACTGATCGGCTGTTTAGACCACTGTGTGAAGCAAACCAATTAAAACCCTTTAATGTTCAACTCTAGACCACCTCTGAAGATTGTGTGGAATCGAAAGTGACCCTACAGTCGTCACTTTAAAACGAAAGTCAACGTGAATCCGCAGGAAGAGGCATTGTTAGCTTTCCTTAGTGAAACAAATGGTTAACACTTTGTCACTTTATCTGGAATCACAACTTGACACGCTTTATTCCGTTTTAAGAAACGACGAATGCAACAATAGCGATGTAAACAATGATTGGACCTCGTTCGTTATACGATGCTAGCACTATGTTAGCTTCCGTGTGCTCTATTGACAACAGACAAGACGCGGATAGAAAGTCCTAATTTATGCCGGAAACTAAAAACGCATCCATTACATAATAGTCTACAAGAACAAAATCTCCTTAGATACCAACAGACACGACAGTCCACCCTGATGTATCTGTTATGATGATAACAGTTAGCTAGCGCTTAGCTAACGTCTTCCGGCTGTTTGTAGCTAAGGTAAAGCAATAGCAGTCAATCAGTTTTTACTTTCGACTTCCACCAACCTTGTTAGACGCTATCCTCAATTCTGTCCCCGATAACCATAAAGGATTGTCATTTATCTCGACGAAAGGAGAGCTGTTTTCCGGAAAAAAACAAAGAGATAAGACTGGACACTCGCACCGTGTCAGAACTGACAGGTGAGGAAACAAAAACTTCCGGGAGTCATTTGACTGGTGAAATATTTTCAACATAAAAGCATGGCGTTAATAAAATTGTGCTTATGTCAGGAAAAGTCCTTAGACGCATATTGAAGCAGATGATACTCTTGAAATAAACAAAATTGTGTTATATTGAAGAGGAAATTGTGGCGAATGTACTTCCGAAATGTTAACGTATATATCGCCTGTCTCTGTTCATGAATATTCAGGCCCTCTTTTTACTTTATTTTGTGCACAATTAACGAAAGGTAGAAGAACTTATAAATAAATAAATAAACAAACCGTCAAAATTAATAGATGTTTCACTTAGTATATTTATACTAATACACAAGCGTAATTGGTTATGATGCAAAGACAAGGTGAAATTAGCCTATGTAATCATAAGGATATTTACAAAAATTTTATCAACAAAAAGTCAAAATCAATCTGTATTTCTTTTTTCTTTTCATTTTTCTTTGATTTTTTCACAATAACACATCCCAATGTAGCCTAGGGTGTTAAGTGTTAAGCCAAACATTTAAATAAATAAGCAAATACAATACAATACAATATTAGATGTACCTAAACACAATCAAACAAATGTCATGTCTGATTAAGATTTTAATGCTTATCTGCCTTTTCTGTTACAAGAACTATTTCACTGAGACTTGCCTGCTGTTCTGCTCATATTGTAACTCCTGGGTCTGTAATCTTTAATATTCATGTAAACTTAACTCATCTACATGTTTTCCTCTTTGAGTAAAGTTTAAGTTATAGCTTAGGACAACACTGGACATTTTCATTAGATAAATTAATGGAACGCTTTGGACTAATGCTAACTACCATTTAGCATTAGTGTGATCATGCTTCCTTAGCTAGCTAACGCTTGCTGAAGAAAAGGATAGTAAAAATCCACAAAAGTTAAGAATACAACCCAAGAAAAACGAAACACAAGGATCAAACAGTAAAATATCTTAGCTATTGTTGTTTATTTAAGTAGCCATTAAAACAATTGGCTTTCATTAGCTAGTTACTGGCCAACTACTAGCTTTTTACAATTAGCTTTACCAGCTAATAGTGCCTGTTAGGTCAATGGTAATTTGAAGATGTTAACTAAATATGAAGATGAACATAGATCATAGATTGTTTTTCTTGTTGTTCCTATTATTATTATTATTATTATTATTATTATTATTATTATTATTATTATTATTATTATCTGTTTTTAGCTCTCTTTTTTTAAACTCTATCCAAATACATAAATACTCTCAGTACTGTGTTTTCCATTTTCAGTTAATGCTATTTTAATTACTCACAGGATATAGAAGTCAATAGTGTGAAATATAAACATCTGGCCTGAGAATGGAGAATACTGCCAAGACCCAGGACATGGCATGTGAAGAGGAACTTGATATTAGCGTCTTGACCCAGGAGCGTAAGGCCAACACTCACATCAGCACAAAAGACAAAACATCTTTCCTCCTCTACACTGACCTTTCACACCTATGTAACAGTTCTTGGTGAATGTGTGATGGTCTTTCGGTGTTAATATCAGCCACAATGCTCAAATTACTGCTGCATATAAGTTTTTTTTTCTTTATTGTTTATACTGTACTTTTAGGCTCTTAATAACCCCAAACACTAATTAGGTTTGTTTTTGTTTTTTTTCCCATCAAATCCACATGTCAGACTAGTTATTACTCCCTGTAAAGACTGTACACTGGTTTTGACTTTTCATTTAAATGAGAAATTGACAATTGTAATGTGGATAGAAGAAACATCGTTTATGTCAATGTCATTGCAGTATTGTCTAGGTCTCAGTTGCTGTTGAGGGACATGGAAGAGCTGCTAAACTGGTGCCAATCAGCTGGCTTCCCTGATGAGAGCCAGCTTAAAATGGTACACATACACTACAAACATGGCAGAAACCTTAAGAAACTTTTTAACCACAATCTTTCATTAATGTTAATTAAGAAATTTCATTCACTTTAACTTTTCCATACTGTCAGTTGGAAGCTGACCTTGTCATGTGGTTTCATGGGGTTCGACTTTGTTCTGTGTTGGTTCTTATCCCTGTAGCTTTTATGCCCTAGGCCCTTTATGCCCTAACCACAAAGTTGTATCTACAATGCTGAATTCATTTTATCTAATGGTTCAAGATAATGAAACAAATACAGTTCCTATATTCAGTTATTACTGGAGACAGAGGAATTCAGGTTACATACCTATTTTATCAGCAAACAGAAAACTGATATGTAGTGAAATGCCATCAACCATATTTTTGGCATAAAAGTTACTTAACCTCTTAACAACAAATAATTTAAAATTTCCAAACCTTTCGGCATATTAGCAAAAAAAATCTCGTACACACAGCAAATTCACGGTGTTAACAAAATTCTTACAATGCATCAGTCACCCTAAAGTTAAGAAGATAATAACTGTTTATAGGGCATAATTTCTCTTTTTTAATGTCAGTCTGTCGGGAGCTGTTAAAACTGACACCAAAAAAACAGAAGACATATGCTGGTAAACACATAAATTCACATGCACATCATTCTGCAGATGCTGCACCGGGCATTGTTAACAATGATGGATGTTCAAATGACCTTGTTATTGTTTGATGCTCAGACATGCTGTGCACAGCGTCATCCAATGTGTGCATGTTGTTGTTGTTGTGACAGATTCAGCAGGAGACTGAGGCCACCATAGAGGAGGACGTAGAGACCTTGGTCATAGATGGCTTCAGGTTTGTGTGTGCGGCCAACAGCGCGGACCTGAGGAGGCTGAGTGCATGAGGACCCCGGGGTGGCACATGACTGATGGCTACCTCTGTGGTTTCATCACACAAGGTCACCAATGTCAAATGACTGGCAGAGGGAACAGTAGCAGATAGAGGGCTAACAAATGACATGCTTCAAAAATGATGGCAACAAGGCTAACAATTGACAGGTGGCTTATAACAGAGATACAACGGATTAAAAGAGTGACATTAAAATACATTGTTATGGGAAAATGTTTGTCTTTTATTCATTTGGATTACTCTTATGTGTTCATGTTTACAAATGCCATTGTTCTTTGTCGCTAGTATTAAATATATGATCATTGAGGGCTTCGTTTAATGTGTTGGTTTTGAGTGTTAGTTTGATGTTTTTTTAATTGAAGTGTTTCATTTACTGCTTTGCATATAATTTTGCTTTGATAATTGGATGTCTGAAGGTTATATATTCTAAGAGAGAATTCTTATCATTTGTAAGTTCAAGTGGTAACATTGTTCTATGAGGGTGATGTTTTCCTTCTTTCTGTATTATTCTCTTGTTGATCATAAGCAGTAAATTTCATAGAGGACTTGTTTCTCAGTGACCTTCTCTTCTGCTTACAATTATTGCAAATCTTTTTATCTTTAGTTGGATGCGATGCTTTTCTCTGCAGTGTGCTTCCTTTAGTGTCCTTCTATATTCAACAATACCCTGTAGGATGAAGGAGGACACCAACAAGGCTTTCTCCTTGATTACAGGCAGCCTTTAGACTGTTTCATGTCCTTCATGGTTGTTCCTTAAAACCACCTGCAGCACTGTGATTATAGTCATGTCTCATTGCTTTTCAGTGCAGGTGGCTTACAGAACAAACCCGACTGTGTTATTAGGGTGTCATAAGAAATCTGAAAGTCAAGACCCTTAAACTCATAAAATATTAATTTTGATAAAATAGTCACTTAGTCAAATGTTAAGCAGGAATATTTTAGTTTTGACACTTTTTTGGATTTTCACCTCAACCCTGTAGTAATGAATGCCATTTTGTAAATTTTAGAATACTGTTCTATTAACACTGGTAATTTAAGAGAATTGTTTTTATTTGCTTCTTGCACACAGTGTTGTTTTTGTTTTTTTTTTTTTTAAATCAGTATATATATAAATATCAAAATATAAAAAAAAAATACTTAAGTTGTTGCTGTGATGCAGATCCGTATTTAGGTGGAGGTTGTTAATTTGAATGTAGCATCTACAATAACTTATGCAAATTAGTATCATTAGGCATGATTGTCATAATAGTAATTAAACAATTTTTCCAGTCTTAGGTATGTAGATTGTTTTTTGATTTGCTATTGATTAGTTATTCCAGTCAACAATGCAAAGAAAACAGAAATGATCAGTAGAATATCATGAAATGAATAACACTGTTACCGAAACAGGGTGTTGAATTGAGCCATGAATGAATGAATGAAAGTGATGATGCAGGAACACCTTGATTTGTGGGAATCAGTTGAGTTTATTTTGAATATACAATAAAAATAAACAAAATAATCCTAGAAATAAGACAGATTTCAAGAAAACATGAAAACTTATAACAACATAAATGATTTGCGTATTTGAAAAAGAATGGGAGCAAGTGTAAATTTATTTAATCCCACCCCTTCTCCACATAACAGTCAATCATTTACCTCCCTATCAGTATAAGGCTGCATGAAAAAATAATTCCATTGGATCGTTTGTAAATAATTATTTACAATTGTCATTTTGACAAAAACACACACAGTACTGTGCAAAAGTTTAGGCGGCCTTTAGATTTGTTGTTTTTGCATATGCATATTTATTTCTCAGTCTATTTTCTTCAGATACAACAAGAAAATACAGGAAATATGTGCACAGCCTTAAAAGACATACAAAATCATGGAACTAAATGGGTTATAAAGGTTAAAGTCAGTATTCAGTGTGACCCCTGACTCCATGACAAGAAGCGGCAAAAACCGTTAGAAAAAACAACAAATCTAACTTTTGCACAGTAGTGTACATACCTAACTATACAGACATAAAAATAAATAAATAAATAAAGGTAACACAAAATGAATAAATAATTAAATAAAGTGAACCAAAAACAAACAAAAAAAAAGGTAGGTTAAAGTCAAACATGACTGGGTAAAATTTAATGACGATAATAATGATAGAGATAGCTGAAACTTGCATTTCCTGAATGAGCTTTTACCAAACTTCATGTAGAATTCACTACAAAACTTCGACTTTTGTAAAAATTTTCAAGCAAATCTTCTAGTGGGTAGAAACAAGACATTAAAATTGAATTGGCCCTGCCTTGTAAAAGCCCTGTGTGAAGTGTGGAAGTCGACTCTTAAGGACTGAAATGAACAAACAAGAGCTGCCAGTAGATTAACAAGTGTCAGCGCATCAATGTAACCAATTAACAAACTCCCAATTATAATGTCTGCTGAACGATTAAAGCCAGAAGTTTACCAAGCATTAACATACTAAACAGACTGACATAATATATGCAAATAAGGTCATTATTATGCATGTGCTAGTTCAGTGCCCAAATTAAGTGCTTGTTTGGAGCACTCAGGATGTGTTTGCAAGCGTTAGGTCTGTGACAACATATTACAGAAATAATGGTCACTTGAAAAATCTAATTAGTTTTACTTTTGCCTGTAAGCTGTAGTAGTCAGTGAAATGCAAAGACAGCCTGAATCACATTCAGTAAGCATTCAGACCTGTAGCAAGAAATACCCCTCAGAAGAACGCACGAAAAAAAAAAAGGCTTAGTAATGACTTATTTAGGAGTGTAATATGCAGACACATACTCACACTAAGCACACACACATGAATACTGTAATCAGGCCAGTTCCTGAAGTGGTAGAAGAGCCTTCAGCAGATGTTGAATTAGTAATGACACAAGTTAAAGATTGACTCTGTTGATTGTCATGTTTTTGTCCTAAAGTGCTGCATGAATTATTTATATTACAGCCCATGTAATTAGATGTTGATGGGAAAAGATTGGACCAAGAAAAACTATAGCGCTCACTGTTCTTTAGAAATGATTAATCAGCCGCTTGTTGCTGAATCATTGTCGGAAATTTCAGGACTTTGAACCTCTTGAAGAACTGAGACGTCTGCAGCCTGAAACAGAGTGACACCGTTGTACAGGGTGGTATCTTTTTTATTTATAATTGCAGCTGTGGTGTGTTGGGATCATTGTCTCATGCCTGATTTTGATATAAACATCTGCTGCCTGTAAATCTGGATTGATTGAATCCAGAGAACTGAAGGAGGAACATGCTATGTTTTTTATCCACCAGAAGAGGGCGCTGTTTCTTTGTCATTCTATACAATCTTTGCACCTAGTGTCTGCCGCTGGAGGCATTAGAGTGGATGGTAAAGTGGAATTCAAAGGCGCATGAAACTCATTATATATCTGTTCTGTATGACTGAAGGTTGGACTTTAACATAGCTGTCTTAATTAAACCTTGAGATATAAATAAATGGAGAGCACATACTGTACATGTAGAGCGTATTCACCTCTGTCTTTTGAAGTAGAATGTATTTACCTGTTATTAATCATCAGTGAGACACGTATGGATGGTGGGGTCACACTGTACCCCCTACGATCCCTTTCTCTGCAATATAACACCCCATCAACTACCACCGCACTACTGCAGTTAAAGTTAAGATCAATGATGCCAGTGGTACGGTCATATATCACACTGCTGTCTCAGAGTTGTTTCACACTGCTGAACTAAACTGCACCAACACAAATTATACCTACTGTAGACATAACCCCACTCTTTCTCTCTTCATTTCAAAAGACCGGGGAAGTTTCACAGCTGGGGTTTCATGCGACTGCCTATCAATTGTGTTTCGAGCTACACTGGGCAAGATGGTGCCATAAAATTTTGTTGGAGCTTGCAGAAGGCTGCCTTCTTTTCTTTTTACAGTTGGATTTTGTCAGATGCAGTGGATAGGAAAATGGCCAGATCAAAAATTGCTCGGAGCACTTGAAGCTTGGAACCTTGGTGTCAGAATTTTAGCCTTGGAACACATTTTGCACGAAGAGTTCATAAGACCCACATCGGTCCGCAGGTTGTTTTTCTATTGTGCTTCAAAACTATTCCAAACTGAAATGCACTTGCCTGCTTACTGATTCATTTCAGACCCTGAAACTCTGCCATGTAATCAAGAACTGGCCTTCTTTGGAGAGCGCAGAGGTCAGCCATATCCAAGGTCCTTGTACGTGTGTTGGTACATCAGAGGGCATCCCTGTAGACTGAATGAGCATAGCTGCAGCAGGGCATCCAAGGCCCTTCCTTTGTTTTTGCTGAGCCAATTAGAGAGAGATAGCATCTGCTGTGAAAGGAGAACAATGGCTTGTTCACGGTGTGTTTGAATCCATGTGTATGTATGTGTGTGAATATGCATAAAGTTTGTGTGTGTGTGTGTGTCTGTAGGCTAGTTAGTCATTATGCGTGTGTATTTCTGCAGCTACAGTATAGGAGTATGTGTAGAAAATAGTAAATAATAAGGAAGAGAGGAGTATTGTATACAGTAGAAGCATAGAAACAACAAATGACTGCCTGCAAAGTATGACAGACAACATATGGCTTTGTCTTTGCGATTCAGTTAAACCTCAAACACACACACACACACACACACACACACGCACACACACACACACACACACACACACACACACCTACACAAACAGCAAAACATCAGAGAGGCAAATATAAATATATAAAGTAGGAAGACTTCCTGCATTTATTCACTGAGGCACATACAATGCTTGTAATTAAAAATTCACCACTGTTGAGTGACAGCCTAGCTTACACACACTTAGTTTGTGTCCTCACTCTAAGTTGTGTGAAACTTTTTGACAGGAAGTGGGGTGATGATTTCACAGTAGGCCATAACACTCCATCTCTCGGAAGGACCTGGAGGTCATTAACCCCTACCTGCTGCTGTCTGGAGTTGTGCAGAGTTTGATGACTCCTCTTTTCTAGCTAAGCAGTAAAAAGGGAGATGTATGACAGTGTGTATGTGTCTGCGTGCGTGTGTTCAAGAGAGTGAGGTAGCACCCCTGGCTTGGCCAGCCGGCTCCACCATATGGCCACATTTATCATGTATCTCGCTATTCATTAAGACTGCCCTTGCTGGCTGCAGAAGCACTGCTGGGGGCCTCAACCTCACCTCAGTAATACTGTGGACGACTGACTGCAGTCCACTGAAATCTGAATGTGAATGTTGAAAAATAATCTGTGCCAAATGAACACTTAGGCTTATTTTGCAACTGTAATTTTGTATCTGTAAATTCATTTAAGTGCAGTTTAATTGAATTATGAACAAAGTGTCAGTTGTTTAGTGCACTTAAAGAAAAACATGTTTACTATGACCATTTACCTTCACCAAATGCAATGGTCTGTGATTAAATATTTGAGAAATGTTGAGATGTGGCTGTTGTTTTACAGCTCTTCTGAGAGGTTCCTTATTTTCTGCATCTAATAGACATTGTCATTCATTCATTTCACTTCCTCTCTGATATTTGTAAAATTAAAAAAAAAAAAAAAAGTCTGTCAGTTTGCATTATATAAAAATTTACAAGCAGTTTTATGCATTATAATGAATGATTACCAGTGACTGGTAACACCATAGTATTACAGAAATACTTTTTGGTATTAAAGCTGTAGAAGAAGAGTATATACTTTTGCACAGTGCCTGTCAAAGGCATCTTCATTGAAAGGTTTTTCCCCTTCATTACTTTCAAATATGGCTTCAGAGTCAATCTAGTTTGACTTTTTTTAATGAAAAAGTTTAATGTCAAAGTAAAAACAAATGAATACTGTGTTGAAAGTGGCCAATATGTATGCAATAATTTGGTTATTTTTGTCTTTGTTTTCACTTTAACTTTTAAGATTTGTTCTTGTAAATTCTTGTGAATTATATTTATAGAAACAATAAAAGTGAATACACCCCAACACATTTTATAGGCCTTGTAGATAAGCCAATAGGAAAATTTTTCTCTGAAAAGATGTGTGACTGGCCAAAGTCTCCTGTCACAGCAAGATTTTCTAAAGCCTGAAAACAAAACCAAAGTCTAACTCCATCTAGAACCACTTGATGAGAGATTAAAAAAAAAAGCACTGCTTACACATCTATGAAACCTATTTCTTTATGGGAAAATGTGTTAAAGAATTCCACACATATCATTTTTTGTAATACCTTCGTTAACTATAAATAGAGCTCTAATTAACATATCCAGCTTGTTCCCAGAGTTAACTGTGGCAGTGCAAAATAATTACTGAAGCAGGAGATTTTTTATTTTGATCTGCACTCCAGGTAAGATGTCATCGTGCAATTCCACCATGTGCTTTCCATCTTTAACTTTTTGATCTAGGTTGTCTTTGTTAAATTGGAATCTGTAATTTTTTTCCCCCTATGTTTAATGACAGATAGAGTCTAAAAACACTTCTAAACCACAGCAGGTTAAAAATAAAACAACACTGATAAGAAGCTCAACACCCATACTCATGTGATGATGTGGTGTACTTGTCGCCCAACTGTTTTATTTTTCCAAAATCACTTCATTAACAATTTTAAACCATACAGTCTAAGCATTTATTAAAGTTGCAGAAAATCTTGACAGTGGTTCTATTTGTGTTCATTCACAAATACTAATATAGAGGATATTGTCCAAAGACATGCACCTTAATAGGTTAATTAGTAAATCTGAATAGGTGTGAATGTGAGATCGACCCTCACAAGGGCTAAGGAGTTTGGGAAATGAATGAACGGATATCAAATATGCAAAACAAGCAGGAAACTTGACATCTATTTTACAACCCCAAATGAGAAATAGTCCTAAATTTTGTCTTATCAAGTCCGTTTTATTGTCTCACATCATGACTCAGATTTACAAGACAGGAAATATGGGGCTAAATAAGTTTAAATTATGGAACAATGGGATTTAAAACGAGTGATAGTCGTGATTTGGTACAAAATGAGCATACAGGCAAGATATATTCATTAAGAAGGAAAGATAGGATAAGGATCACATGTTGTGTGGGAAAATTATTGATTACAATTATTGTTTAAATGCAATGTTCCTCAAAGAAAAGTAGGAAGGGTTTGGGATGTTTGTTGTCCTGTCTTGTCTGAGTGACTGAGTAGACTGTCTCTGTGACTTGATGAAAAATAGTTATTCTTGTCGGCATTACTCTGATCTGATTCTTTCTATTTGATGTGAGTCTACTTTTTTTTAATTTAACCCTTATTTAACCAGGTAAGTTACTTGAGAACTAATTCTCATTTTCAATAACGACCTGGACATATATAGACAAACAACCAATCACTCTCACATTCACACCT
>JAPQRQ010000009.1:16071706-16090453 GCA_037367365.1 Apogon talboti | reverse complement strand
AACTCCACACAGAAAGGCCCAACCGACTGGTGTTGGGATCAAACCCAGGACCTTCTTGCTGTGAGGCACGAGTGCTATCCACTGCACCACCGTGTGGAATGTTAAATCAAACATACAAACTTAAACTACAAAAAAAAAAAAAGTAAAACCTAAAACTCTCTCTGCTCAGTGTCATTGACTGTACTAAAAATATCATCACACAACAGACAGTCTATTTCCCTTTTCTACAGTTGCCATAAATCTGGACTAAATCTAAATCTGGACTAAATCTAAATCTGGACCAAATCTAAATCTGGACCAGTAACATGCAGGATTTGCGGTTTTAAATTACAGTGGTGAAAAAAGTTTTGGACACCCCATGCATTAAGAATTACTCTATATTGCATTAAGAATTACTCTTAAGTCATTGAACTTTGCCAAGTAGCCCACTTACTGCCTTCTGTGCATGCTCTGTTCCATCGAGGTCAAAACTGGATGGTTCTGCATGATAATGAAAAACATCCAGGGCATGACATGTAGAAAGTGCCAATAATTTAGTTTTACTATTTTTTTTCTTGTTAAACATAAACAAAAAACACAATTTCAAACACAAAAAAGATTTTTTGCAAATATTTCACGATAATATTTGAGCTTATATAAAATTTTAACCCATAAAGACCCAAACAGCACTGGCAACCAAAATCATTCACTAATCTAAAATGTTTGATAACTCTGATCCACTAATCCTATCAATACATGTAAATAATTGGTGTAAAATTCAGTTTGTCGTCTTTTCATGGTCATCAGATATGATCCATTTGGACATTCAGAGGCTCCGTAGTTACCGTAGAAACACCGTCATCTTCTACAACATTGATTCACCAGTAAAACCCATGGAGTTGGATCAATGACAGTGGATGGAAACACTTGTTTTTACATTCAGCTACTGATATCTTTGCTGAAAAAGTCAATTTTTCTTCAGTTTTCTCTATGTCTAATATAAGAACCTTGGAATTTAATCTGAGCTTTAATGAACATCTACATGATTAGTGAATTAAATACATGATTTTCACAAAAAAAAGGAAAACGCAGAGGATAATATTATAATAAATGGTGATAAATAATTTAAGAAAGTTGAAATCTAGAGTAAAATTAATTTAAGAACTGCCACAAAAGTAACAGTGGGTCTTTAAGGGTTAAGGGCATCTGAAAATGTTTTTCCTTTCCTTTTACTACCATATTTGATATTGCAATTACATTAATTGAGTGTTCTTAGTTCACACCTCCTCTGGATTTACAATTAGCAGTTGTCATCACTTGTATTAAATCACATTATTACTTTATGATTTTAACCCATTACTACCCCTTTTTATTTTTCTTGGATGTGTTGCAGCTGCATGTGTGAAATGGATGTGTGTTGGCAAATGAATAAATGAAATTAATTTAAAATATTTTGTGTCTGTAATCCCTACAATGCCAAAGTCAAGTTCAGTGTCTCCTCTTTCTTTTTTAATTAGCATGTTCCATACTGTGTCAGCTATTTCTTATTTGGGGTTGTAAGCGTGAAGTTAAGTGATATGTCCTCTGTCGGCAGGGGTGTGTAGGATTGTGAGGCCAGCTGTTGTTTTAAAGCGCCCCTGTTAGGCATTGACACATCAAACAGCAAGCACGACTTAACTGCCCTCAGAAGATCACAGACTGTTGTTGTGCTTGTCATTTTTATCTCAGGAAGAAGTCTTTGCATTTCTCTCCCACTCTCTGTATCACTTTTGATTTTCTCTCATCCTGCCTGTCTGTCTTCCTCTGTCTCTTTTTGATGGTTTGACAGTGTGACAGCGGTGGAGAGACGTCTTCAGTCTTGTGGGGGGGGATGTCAGCAGGAGTGAGATGTCTGTCTTGGCACCACTGATTGCTCTGTGTGGGTGTGTGTCCGTGCTTCTGCGAATTTAAAGCCTGTGTGAGCATAATGTATGTGTGCGTCTGTGTTAAATATTGAATGTTATTTTCATGTGTGTTGTATCTTGTCACTCCTCCTTCAGTTTTAATTGTACTGTATGTTGCAGTAGAGTATAAAAAGCAAAAAGGGAAGTTCGTTCATTCATTTTTCACTGGTTACTTTAGGACAGGAGTGTCAAACATACGGCCCGTGGGCGAAAACCGGCCCGTCAATGGTTCCAATCTGGACCGCCAGATGAATTTGAGAAGTGCAAAAATTTCCCTGAAGACGTTAACGGTCAACGCTGTCAAACTCATTTTAGTTCAGATAAATCCCAATTCAACCAGACCAATAAAATAATAACATGTCAACCTATAAATAATGACAACTCCATATTCCAAACTCTAAAATTTTAACAATTTGTGTGTTACTAAATATTTTGTGCCTTTGTAGATGTACTGCAATCTGTAATGTACATGTATAAATAATAAGATGAGGCATAATATTGTTAAATTTGAACTTATTTTTCTGAAGAAATTTCAGTTTATTCAGGTTAGTCACACTTCTTTTGAAAGGATAGTTTATAGATGATAATAATAATACATTTTATTTATAAGCACCTTTCAAGTCACCCAAGGACACTGTACTACAGTAGTTTAAAAAGACAATACATAAAATACAAAAGAAATAAATAATAAAAAAGAAGCAACTACAAGGCAAAAAAAAGTGAAGAGGTGCTGTACATGGCAAAAGACGTGCAACATTTACAGTGGGAATGCCATCCCACTAAAACAAACAGAAAAATTTGGAGTTGTCATTATCTATAGGATATTATGTTATTATTTTACTGGTCCAATCCTTTTGAGATGAGATTGGGTTGTATGTTGGCTGAGAACTAGATGAGTTTGACACCCCTGGTTTAGGAGGTTGTAATGAAACAGATTTAGAACATGTAGTAGAGCATCAGAAATTACTTATCTTTCACTTAATCGGAAACAAGGTAACTAGTGAACTAAACATGACTAGGGTAACTAGTGAACTAAACATAACTAGGGTAGCTAGTGAACTAAACATCCAAGTCAAAGGAATAAATTAATTAATTAATTTTCCACAGTCGCATAATCCTATGCAAGATTGTTGGGAGGTTGGGGTTCGATACAGAGCCAATATATGACAAAGGCAGAAGGAACTCTGGGTTAACATAAGAAGATACTCTCACATTAGGGCATAGGAGCAGTTTAGATTGATCGCTAAACCTGTTAAGGTGCATTTATTTGGACTATAGGAGGAAATTGGAGTACTGAGATCATCCAAACTCCACAAAGAACCTTCTTGCTGTGAGGTGACACTATTAAAATGGAATAACTGAACTTTACACTCAAAGTTATTAATCAATAAAAGTGGATCTTGGATGTCACACTATCCATAAAACATCGCGGTGGGAGCTTTTGACCTGTTATTTTACCTCACAATCAATACACTGAGTACACTGCTCTACAATTTCTTAGAAAATATCTGCTTCAGACATTAAATGTGCTAAATCTTACATACTTGATTAAGATGAATCAGAAAACAAATGACAAAAGTACTGGTTAGCTCATGTTTTCAATATAAAAAATGGTGTGTTATTACACATATATGTTGGTTTATGCACATTTACACAACGGATTTATTAATGTTCCACTAGATAGAACCTGTAAAGTGAATGTGTGGTAATGTACAGGCAGTGTTTTGAGGCAGATCTGGTAGCTCTGAGACAAATATTCCTTTTGGATAAAACCCATTCTCTCATTAATTCTCAGAATTTCACATTTTAAGACTGTATCTTTGAAACTACAACCAACTAGCACTTTGACTTAATTTTTCTTTATTAGTGACTCAAATCTGGTAAAGTTTAACTACTTTTATTCTGGAAGAATTTTACTTGTAATGGTATAGAATCCCTCTATTAGCCACTGACCACAACTGGCACCAAAGGAGATAAATCTTACATCATCCACTGTATGTTGTTCAGTGGGTCAAACACACACCGATAGATCACCTAGACATCAGTATTGGTAGGGAATTGTTGATATCAGTCAGTATCAGCATGGCCTTTTCAGATGTGTTTTCACCAATGGCAGTGGAAGATATTTATACATTTGTGTTATAGTAAAGGTTTTTTAATACATTTGTGTGTTTGAATCTACTGTATGTTCAGTCCAATATAATGTAACGAAGGGCAGAAAGACTATAAAATACAAACAGGTTTTATATGTATAATGAATATTTCTATGTCAACTGGGGGATAACTAACAAGAACGAAAAACTAAATAAAAAACAAAAAAGCAGAAACATCTGCATCTGCATCACATATTGACCAAAATGTGGTTTTAAATATCTGTATCAGCTGGCAATTTAGCAATCAATGCATCCATACATCTAATAAATATTTCCAAAGGGCGATTTCAAACATTTTAGACATGTTTCATTATGCAGATTTGTGATAAAACTGTCAATGTTTTTGTCATTGTCATGTGATGAGAAACGTAATAAATGATGTGATGATAAAAGTGGTTCCGGTTCTGAATCTGTCCAATGTGTAATTTGGGGTCCGTGTTTCTACTGCGTACACTCCGGTTTCACATTATACCTCACAATGGGAGGAAATGGAGTCTATCTTTATATACAGTGCATGAACAAAACTGAGTAATCTATCTCTACATCTTGTATTTGCTTATGTTGCTCAGCAAAATCATTTGACGGCGCTCACAGGAAATACCACTTGAAAACTAAAAGACGTCTATTATAAATTGCTTGTCTTTTTTTCTTCTTGTAGGATTTGGGTAAATTCAGCCCAGGTTGTTAATCATAGATGATACTAAATGCTAGTAATTCACCCGTTTACTGCCTGAAGTCTCCTTTTAATCTTTGCCGATATTAATTACTGATGTTCATTTAAAGGCAGTGCAAGATTGGCAAAAATAATGAAAGAGAGAGCATGGTTTGACATTTTGTGAAATACCATACAGTAGTATTGTATTATATTATTATATTTCAGAAGTTAGAATCCCAGTAGCAGCCAGAAATGACACACTTCAAATATAGAAGTGCAAGCATTACTTTTTACATTTTACAAAAGCAATTACAGTCCCCCCCCCACTGAACGACAATGCATAGAATGAAGAGATAGATGAAATTATTAAAATATGTTCTTGTTAGTTCAGTCTCACATTAAAGGTTATGTGCATACTTGCATGAGTTTTTAGTCAGTGATCTTAAAGCAGGTATAATTAATCAGTTTGATAAATAAATGTGTTAAATATGAAAGCAGTGTCACAATCTGAAAAGATTCCTCATAAGCAAACCTCCAGAGAAACAATCAGCAGGTTTCTTTAGCTTTACAGTTCATAATCGGACATTTTAATAAGGTTGGGTGATATTGCAAAAAAATTACCTCTGGTGCCTTTTACTATCATGGACGATTCATCATTTCAATTTATTTATTTATTTATTTATTTATGTTTTTAACGACTGACAAATACAGAAAATTTGAACCCTTTAACATCTACCTTTTGCAGTGTTTTTCAGAATATATTACATTATGGGATGCTGTTAGCATTGACGTTAGGCTACCTGGTTTATTTTAAAGTGTGCTCATTGTGATTCTTTAAAGCCTGTCAGCATTTACTGTATTCTGTTAGAATACTTTAACCAACAGGGGTTTGTGGAACATAATTTTCTGCCACTGCAAAATAAAAATGACACCTAAAACCCTAATTAGAGTTTGGATGTGCTGCAGATGTCTGACTCACTCAATAAGCCTGGTTTTACACATATTCTTTGCTGAAACACATGCACATGTTGTTCTAAGTGTTAAAAGTCTTGTCCAGGTCTTCATTTCCAGGAGGTCCCACTATGTGCGTCAATAAACTCGTAACATGTTTTCCCCATTTTAAATTGTTCAGTTGATCATTATATGTTTTATTTGTTTTTATGTTGGATTATTTATGCCATATCACCATGAGTACTCCCACAAATCCAGACCTATGTGAGTTTAATGGGTTGCTGGGCTGAGAATGAGCCCTGTGTTAACACCAATAGATAGGATATGAAAGATGTCTACTCGTGCTTCTCATGGAGACTGTTATGAGACACTGTGTTCTGTATAATTAATGGGAGACACTGTACAGAACGCTACAGCCTGTCCTTACAACCTTTTTAAATCCCCTTTTAGGTGTTGCAAGCATCAGCACTGAAAATCACCTCTCAGCAAATGCAAATGTTCTCTAAACAATACTGCTGGCTCCCAAAAACAGATTTCCCATAAAATAATTTGTGGTTTATAACGTTTTTAGCCAAATTGCGGCAGTTTCTGGATTCAGAAGAGTCGGCTGACTTGCCAGTGAGTGAGAGGGCAGGACAAAGCAGCCACTGTCTTCGCTATTTTTGACCGATGAACGATGAAGAGCGCTGTGACTGGAGGAACCTTGTAGAAACAGTAAAGCAGCTCTCTTCTTGTAAGTCTAATAGCAGTGTTCCTGTCTCCTTATTGGGCTCATTTTTTATTAAGCTTATTGTTTTTATTAGTTAGCTAACTAAACCTTATATTGCTTTGTTTATGCTCAGCATTGGCACTAGTTGAGAGGGGTTTTAAATTGTTCGCTGGCTTCTCTTATTTCAACATCTAAATTAAAACACCAGCTTAACGAGAAAGTATAACAAAGCAACAGTGTTTAGATCGTTTTTTTTAATACCCGTTAAAGAATGCAGCCTTTTGACCCACCAGTTGTACTGCTTTCATGAAGAAATAAAAAGCCAGAGTAGGTTTGATATTATGAAATGAATATATTTGCAAAGAAATTAATGCCAACTCCTGAATTTGTATTTCCACAAGGTTGCTTTTTCTGCAAATGTATAATAACACTCCACGTTGTGGTCTGGAGGAGTTTTGTAGACCAGATCCAGTGGTACCTGTTCAATAAAATAGCTTGCACAAATACATGCTAGAGCATATAAAACCAGAAGAATGAGGATGTGTGGACCCACATAAGGACATCAGATAGGAACAGAATAAAGCTCTTCTGATATCATGACCTGTGGGACCTTGATCACATATAACCTTTGGTGAAAAAAAGAAGCTCTTGTTACTGCAGGGAGGGAAAATCCTGCATGTGGTGGTATCTGCATTCTGAGAATGATATACTAATCACATTTTATACGTGTGTGGTTAAGTGTGAAGGAGTTTTCACACACAACCACAGTGGTGGAAATTCCCCGATCCTTGTATTTCTATCAGTGGAATTACCCCTCTGGACACCTGATGCTTCATAACAAGACAAACACACACATACACATATACACATCATACACACACGGAAAGACATATCAAAGTGACAGAACGTTATTTATCTGCTCACTTTGGTCAGAGCCTTGTTGCTGGGTCACAGACATGCTCCCATATGTCAGCTTTTATGACATATCGCTCTAATATGAAGCAATATAAAAAGGAGAACCAGGTGTTAGTTTCACTTTGTGTTTACAGTTTGTGTTTGATCAGGCTACAGCAGACAGAAGCACACAATTTGTGCAGTTGTTCACCTACACAGACTCATATTTAAAGATCCAACACCATGTTTCACTGTATACAGTAATTTAAAGACAAAATCTATAATATTCATGGGCTAGAGTTAACATTATTTCGGGGTAAGGGTATAGGGGTACAAAGTTAATCAAATCACAATCTGATTTGCAATATCAGCCTCTGCAATCATACTGGATGCTTGTAAATGGTGGCAATTTAACCTTATAATATCTAGTTTTTCTCATGAAATCCCAAGCTTAAGACAGGGTAAGGGTTGGGAGATGTTTAGATTCAATATGCATGAATTCTACGTCAAGTGAAAGACGACATCATAATATATACTGTAGTACATACTGTCACCTATACTCCTGAAATGGGTTGATTTTAATCAGTTAAAGGTCTGGATTAAAGAGGATTCAAGGTGATCTGACTGCAGAAATGGAAAAAAAAACCCAAAACAACACCGCTGTTGTATGGAGATATTTTGGATTTTGCAACGCTGAACACAGATGGCGCTGTGTAAAGCTTTCAAAATGAAAGTGTTTGCATTTCTATTCCAGCTTTAAGTTTGTTTGTTGAGACTGATGTTAAGTAGTTTGTCCAAGAAAGTATAGCCTAATCACAATTTTGTCCAGAATTTTCACCCAAATAACAAAATCAAAACACTATTTGGCTATTTCTTTTCATTCCATTTTTCATTTTATTGTTCATTCGGAAGGAAGAGTGTACATTAATCAACATTTCAACAAATCTAAAAGTATCTGAGTTAGATGAGGGTTGATTTTCATTGGTAGTCCCTTTCCCTGTTGTTAAAAGGCATTGTGGAATGAATAAAATAAAAATAAATACTACATAGAAATACAATCCTGCACAGCATGCATAAAATACAATAACAAACAAAATTATACATTTTAGACATTAAAAGGTTTTACATAATATACAGTCAAAATTACATTACAGTACCAGGGTCAGTGAACGCATCTTTGGGAGACAATAAGCCTTTTATTGTCGTCAGAATTTTTTTAACAGGCACAGGGAGGCCAACTCTGTTTAATATTGGGGTCCTAAACTATACGGATGGCAGTTACCTGTGTGTACATGTATGTGAAGATGGTTCGGTTCTAAAGCTGCAAATCCCCTGCATAATTAACGATCAATTAACTTACCTCCGCGCGCGCCGGGAACATGGCGCGTTTGTGGTCTTCGTGGACTCACCTCAGGACAGCTGCGTCAGGTTCAACAGGTAACTCCCACCCCCACTCAAACTCCACACCTGTCACCACCCACGGAGCAGCTCCACTGAAGGATGAGAGTTAACCATCAGACATAATGGCAAACCATTATTATGTTATCCTTGTCCAATTATTAATAAGTGTTTTATTTAACACTTAAAGACCTAGAACTACGTTTGTGGCAACACCCAAATTAATTTTCCTCTACATTTAACCATTTCTAAATGATTTATCATCATTTATTATAATATCATCCTCTGTATTTTGCATTTTTCAGTGAAAATGAAGTATTTTCCTATATTTAATTTACTAATCATGTAGATTCTCATAAACGTGCAGTGTAAATTCACAGCTTATTATATCAAAACAGAGAAAACCAAGCATCTCTAACCATTGTCATTTGTTAAACTATATTTGTTTTACCTGTGAATCAATGTTGCAGAAGATGACATTGTTTCCATGTTCACTATGACCCCTCTGAATGTCCAAATGGCTCATATCTGATGACCATGAAAAGGTGAGAAACTGCACTTAACGTCAGGTATTTACATGTATTGATAGGATTAGTGGTTCAACAGTTATTAAGCATTTTAGATCAGTAGATGCATTTGGTTGATGGTGGCTGTTTGGGTGTTTGAGGGTTAATGTAATGCACACTGACTGCAAAAGAAAAAAAATGACTAAAGGGTGTCAGATCTCGATCAGTAAAAATATCCTCCATCCTCCGAGGAAAAATAAAACTTCTTTAGGGCTACTCATCTCAACAGTTACTCACAGAGAAGCATAAAGCCCTTTAGGATTAAAAAGAAAACATGTAATAGATGACATGCATGTGTTCATTCACATGTACAGTACTGTGCAAAAGTCTTAAGGTACCACTAGGTTTGTTGATTAAGCAGTTTTTATAATTTATAATGACAATAAGGATAAGACCATTATACAGGAAATATGTGCATCATTATTTATTTAACCTTTATTTAACCAGGTAGGTCATTTGAGATCCAGTTCTCAACTAAAGTTTTTACAAACAGAGTAAGTATTTAGTGTGACCGAGTTTTGCACATGTCTGTTTTTTGTTCAGACATATATGAGATTTACTGCAGTAGTTTTCATTAAACACGTCAGATGTTTTCATTTTATAGGTAGAGACATCACATTAAATACTATCTATCTATCTATCTATCTATCTATCTATCTATCTATCTATCTATCTATCTATCTATCTATCTATCTATCTATCTACCCTGGCTTATACTACAGGCTTATAAAATTGCAAAAAAAATGCACATTTGTTAGCTTTATAGGCTTTGTAAACACAGCAGATTCAACATAAATAATAACTATGGAGAAAAGGCACCAGTCAAATTTTAAATAGTGGAAAGTAATGTTAAAATATGACATATGTGTTGAATGAAGACAGTTATGATGATATGAAACACTTGAGTGTAGCTCAAATAATTGCAATACAGTTGTGCAATAATTGTGACACACCTGTTACCTTTATTTCTTTAGTGTACATTCATTTCCTAATGGGAAATCAATAGTATTCATGATGTGGTGGTAATTAGACCACAGTAAAAATGTACTTTGTGATATCTCCATGCATGCATATACACTATATATATCTTGATACAGTATATGCTGATTCTGCTATATGTCATTAAATGCCCCAGGCACTATTCTGCTCTAGTAAGTTTCTATATGAAACCTTAATCAAAGGCAGCTTCAGAAATCCTGCAGGCATCTCCACACATGGACTATGGACTGGAGTATGATGTTATTTTCCAGCCTGAGCTAATTGTCTCTGGGGTTCAGTTCTCCCTCTCACTGGTTGCAGTCGGAAGTTGTTCTGTTACACGATGCAGCCATGGGTTCCCGGGAAGGCCCTAATGAAGAGTTATGAGAAGCTGGATCCCTCATGGCTATAGAGAGGGATGGAGGGAGGACTGAGAGATGGACGATGGGAGTGGAACATGCAGTGAGAGGATGGAAGGAATCATGGGAGGAAGATGGAGGGAGACTGCATGCAGTGAGGCAGAGAGATGTATGAAGGGGAGGGGTGGGGTTGTGGGGGGGTCAGGGAGAGGCAGCTTATGAGCACAGAGACTTAACACCATCGGACACTCCTGCAGCACAAAGCTCCGCTCGCAGTAGTACTTCACACCCAGTGTTCTGTCTCTTGTAAACAGAAGGAGACTTGATACCTGACTGGAGTGACGTAAATCCAAATTACCTTTTTAGATCTAAACTTTTTCATGCCCTGCAGTGGGAAACAGTTAGTGTTCTGTAACCAAAACTTAATGACAGTATTTGCATTTTTATGTAATGTTTGGGGCTTAAGCCTGCTGGCCGGCATTACAGTTTTCCAGTCCTCGGGAGAGCTAACATGAGTTATCCTCAGATTGCATGAGTTGGATGTTTATGTCATGTCTCCCTCAAGGCCTGCCCACATCCACGAGTCTGTTTTTTTAATCTGTCCCTCTTCTCTCTCTTTCTCCGTTTGATAAATATCCTCTTGTATACTGATGATGTGCATGTTCAGAGCTTCAAGCATTCTTACTGTCGGTCTCTAGCTTACTTACTCTTTCCTGCCTTTTACTAGTTTTTATCAGTGGGAGGTAAATGTCTTGTTTTGACCCTGACCCAGTGTGGGTTTTCTGAAAAAACACAAGAGTTGCAAAAAAAGAGTGTTGATTTCCAAACCATATACTGTAGGTATACTAAAAAAAGTATAATCTCAAGGTTGTACTTTTTCCTGCAGAGACTTTATTTTATAAATGGACAAAGAAACGTATAAGCATGGATTGTCAGTAAGACTGCTTAATGTTGGGAAAACACTGCATTATACTCTACATACATTGTGAGGATATTTCAGCAGAGGACATTAATAGCATTATTTCCAATCCAATCCAATCCAACTTTATTTATAAAGCACTTTAAAACAACCAGTGGATCAAAGTGTTGTACAGAAGACTAAAAGCACAGTGAATAAAATTAATCAAAGCATTAAGAAACAATAAAATCAAATAATTAAAATAAGTAAAAATATAAAAACAGAAACAAAAACAAAATGTCAGCATCGCAAGAGTTTCAAAAAGCCAAAGAGAACAGGTGGGTTTTAAGAAGAGACTTAAAAACATTCAATGAGGAGGCCTGTCTGATATGCAGAGGCAGGTCGTTCCACAATCTGGGACCAGCAACAGCAATGGAAGAAAAATTGCTGTTGCTGGTCACAAAAATGAACAAAAATAATCATTCTCTGCATAGAAAATAAATAATTCCTAGCAATGAAAAGCTTAAAAATGACTTGTTGACTAATGACTCTGGAGACTTAATTGGACTATGAATGATGATCCTTGAATTTTATCACTACTCTAAATACATACTGTGTACTGTGACATTACTGAAGTAAATTTAGAGAGACATTAGGTAGTTTAACAGAGTATTTGACTCACCATGAAGGCTGTCTTTTGTTTAGCATCTTTTCTGTAGCTGAATTGATTGATTCCATATACCCGCCACTCCTTTATAACTAAATGTTTCTATGTATTATTTTCTCCTCTTCTTTGCTCATTTTTAGCTTGGAGCGTCAGTCAGTTTGCCTTAAACTGCACATCACTCCAATGTGATGATTTGCTGAAACAATATACCGTGCAGCTGTAATTGACATTGCACATTTGATTTTTTTTGGTGATGATTTAAACCTGAGTACAATATGTTTTAAACCCATTAAACAGGAAGTGTTGAACTCACCAAGGATGTTTGAGATGTTTTTCAAGGAAACCACGTGTGAGTCATACATCGTCTTTCTGGTTCTGAACAGGTTCAAGGAGCTGTTTTATATTTTTTCCCCTCCGTTTGCAACATGTTGGTGAAAACAGTCATAAAAATCACAAATCACAGCTCAAGGGCATCCACAGTGGCCATTTTGAGAGTGTCTTGCTTTCTCTACAACAAAGAATAGAAAAAAAAAACACCAAAAAAAATAAACTTTCATATATGGATGACAGAGCAGCTTGGGCTTTTTTTGATTTCAGATGGCGATGACCGGGTCATGCCCTTGGAGGAAAGAGGAGGCTCTTTCTGTCCCTTCCTTTCTTTTTAGCTCCTCTCTTCCTCCTGCCTTCACTCGAGCCTAAATGTCAGCCAGCCTGAGAGAGAAAGGCAGAGAAAGGGAGAGGGAGATCTGCGGTCTGCTGGGAGGAAAAACCATTGAAAGCATACATGATGACACAGTCCCCCATTCAGCCTGATGAGCTATTGAAAAGCAAGATGACATTTTGCAATAATACACCATATAGCTCCAGAGTTTAGTGAGATGAAACATTATTCATAAATATGTGATGCCTGGCATTTATTGATGTTTGTGGGTAGATCTGCTGTCAAATCGTTCTCAGCTCCAGTTGAAGTTTTATTTGCGAGGAGATCCGCCGCACCTTGACAAAGTGATGAGCCGTGACAGTGAGCTGTTATAATCATCGATATAACTACACTGTTTAGCCCAAGGAATGTAAAGAGTCACGGTGTGTAATATGACAAGATTTATAAGGCACCTCCTCCATAATTATGAAAAATGATCTATGGTATGTGTGTTGCGGAGGTTACGGAACACAAAGAATTCAGCTCAGGCTGTAGCTTTGTGTCCTACTTACAGCCGAGATTCTGCTACATCAGCCTGCACATGAGCCTGCAAAATCAGTTTCAGGCAATGAGGGAAAAAAAAAAAAAAGATTTACTTGACGTGGTTACCAAGGAGAAAGTGTTCGAAAACTCTGAAAACTGCATCTTGAACTTAATTCGGAGAGGTATGCATGCCTGTGTAGCTGTAGCTGCCAGCTTGTGTGTGTGTGTGTGTGTGTGTTTGTGCACACGTCAGGTGGAACATGAACAATATAGTGATTGTGGAAATCAGATTGGCTTTTTGGGAACTGCAGGCGAGATCATGCTGTTATACTTGTTGTGTTTCCTCGTCTGCTCCCCTCAATTTTTACCCTTTTCACCTCTCTCTCTGTGCCATCCTCTCCCATCATTCCCGCCTCTGTCAGAAGAGGAGCGCATGTTATTTTCTTTTGTGTCCCCAATTCGGTGTGAAGTCCCCATGAAGAGTAGTAGATTAGTACCATTCTCATCCAGATAATTTTAACAGCTGCAGCTATGGTGGTTCCGCCGACATCTGAAGCCTCTTGTCTCCTGAGAGACACTCTGGCTGTTGGTTGAATTTCTGTCGCTTCAGATCAGCCCAGCTGGAGAAACACTAAACAGGCACATTTTCTTCGCTACGGGCCCCTGCGGATGTTCTGGCTACACAATGCTTGAGCTGCAGTATCAACGAAGTATTGACTGTGGCTTTCAGAAGAGCAAGGAGGGTACCGAGGGGGCTTGAATTAAATTTTACAGCAAAAAAAAAACAACAAAAAAAAAAAAAAGAAAGACAGGGTGTGGGGGGAAAATAGGAAGGACTTGTTGGTTTGGATCGTCCAAGCCAGTTGTTGAGGATTGTGGGTATATGCAAAATTAGGAAAAACCCACTGAAGTGGTCATGTGAAACTAGGTTTGAGGTCAGACTACAGCGAGAATTTAAGGTTTTGATAGATCGAGTCGACGTGTAATACTTGAAAAAAGCCGTGTAATATAATAACATACCGGTATATTCATTTTCTAGCTGTTGTATTATATGCTCCATTTTTAATTTCACAGCATGTTATTCAGGATCAAACACATTGTAAATTTTTGTCCTCAAGTGGAAAACTGCATTTAATGTTTCAGTGCTTGATACTTTTTGACATCACTTGGCAAGGATTAATTGTTGTTGGACACATTCAACCCATCTCGGTGGGATTTGTTTGGGAAGTAGAAAATCTACCAAGGGAAACACAATTTGGCCAAATACAAGACAGGGGAGGGGTTAGATATGTGATTGACAGCTGTAATTACCAATCACTCTTCAGATTCAGTCAGATGTGACTCTACTGCTCTACTCTGTGGCTCGACAGGCTTCTTTTTCTATTGTGGTCTGAAAATGCATCAGGTTATTGGATTTTATATTCAATCTTTAGATATGGTCTTAGAAGACAAAGGTGTGTAGTTTCAAATTGTAGTGTTTTACTCACCAGCTTTAATATTAATGTGTATTTTTACTTATTGAGGATGTATAATATGATCAGTATTTCAAATCATGAATGTCATATCCGGACAAACATATGCATCATGATTTTTCTCATATTTGCTATAAATTCAGTGAATGAATAGTTTACATAAAATGACCACATGGAGAGGCCAAGTTTTGTATTGTATAGTGAATTGGAAAACAAATAAAAAGTACTTATTATTTTCTTCTTTTTGCAAATTTCCAATTAGGCATGATGTGACAAATATTAAATATAATGCAACTGATATCAACAGGTAGATAGAAAACACCAAACACAAAATAAATACAGCCCTAAAAAGTGAATCTCTCTTTAGTTTGATTCTGATCGATGTCTGTTGTGTATATTCATCAGCAACGTAACTACAAGGTAAAGTTTTCTCGACCTTGTCAGACTTTTTATATTCAAACTACACCCATGCAACAAAAGTATCATCTTCCTTGGGTAGCAGTTTTTCATTTTATCTTGGCAGACCAGAGTCCTTCCCTTTATACAGATTTACCACTTTTTATGTTATGTTCACTCTCCTTCATGTTTGTTTGTGTTGCCTTTGTGCAAATTTAATACCTGAGCAATGTGGAAGGATGCAAATTGGCATCCAAATGAGGAAAATACAGTAAAGATGTGCAATTTAAGACAACTAAGTACAATATAGAAAACCATAATATAAAATGTTGGACCTTTTTCTGTCATCATATACTATATATGTATTATCCCACAGACTTCTGTTGTTATTCCAGTCCAATGCACCTCCTATGCATCCATATGCTCAGCTGTTTCTAATGTATAGAGAATATAGGTTGAAGAATGCTTTTTTATTGAGTATTAACAACTCATCTCAATCAATCAATCAATCAATCAATCAATCAATCAATCAATAAATCAATCAGTCAAACAAATTTTTACTTATATAGCACTTGTCATGCAAACGGAGTGTAACACAAACTGCTTCACACAATAATAACAATAAAACACACACACATAAGGAAAGACTCTGTAGTGGTAGGTATAAGACAGGACGGGAGCTGAGGAAGCGCTAGCATAAATGAGGAAACACCAGAGGCAGGATAAAAACTCCAAATAGTAGCAATTTAAATCAACCAATAAATAAATAAATAATCTAAAATAAGCTAAAATAAAATAAATAAGGAATAAAATAAAAGAATGTGCCCGCTGGAAAGCAGATTAATAAAAGTAAATGAATAGATAAATACACAATAATTGTAATAAATACAGAATAAATAAAGAGATAAAGTTTAAATAAAGGCCAGGCTAAAACAGTAGGTCTTGAGTTTGCTTTTAAATACATCAACACCATGTATTAAAGACCGTGAGGTTATCTAAACCACATTTTACTTGCTTCCCCCCTTTGCTCTCTTGTTAACTTATCTTGGCGTGACCAGTAAAAGACAAAGATGCCACTGTTTAAACTTTTCATCTCACATTAAAGCATCGAGCAGCCAGTGTTAAGGTTGTCATACGGCTTTTTAGTGAGAAAGATTTATTGAGTCTCTTCAAGCACAACATCATAGTATTTGTAATGGAATTGATGCAGCCATAGGATGTTTTTCTTCCTGTTTCGGCTTTCGGTTGCAGGGCATGAGCCAGCGTCATTGGCAGATTTGTCAAACTGCCTGTGTGCTGTGTTTGCGTTGGGCGGGTATTGATTTTGTGTTTGTCCGGGTAAATACTCTGTTTTGGAAATCAGTGCTTCGCTGAAATCTGGACAGAGTTTTTGGATGGCAACAGACGAGGGAATGACACACATGGGACAGAGGTAAAAGAGTGCACGGAGCAACAGCAATACAGCATGTAGAAAAGAGGGAGAAACGTGAGCTGTAGGATGAAAAAAAGATAGAGACGGCAGCTAGGAGAACAGTTAAAGTAAAATAACAGGACGTCGTAAAGAAGAGGAATAAGACGGTGACATGGGAATGACGATAAAAACCTTAATGTACAGCATGTACATTCAGATGCATAAATATACAGCAGGAAAATGGAAAAAAAGGATGCTGGACTGTGATAGTATTCATTGTTGTGTTGCTTTTTTCTTTTAATTTTCACTCTTAGTTGGAAAAGACACACTCCAACTCACCTCCAGCAGAGCAGACAAGATTTGTGGCCAAATCACCCACCACCCTAATCTCCCATTCCCTCCTCCTCACTGTTCGGGAACTTAATTACAGCGATAATTTGCCCTTGTTTGTTGTAGTCATTATTACATTTCGCAAACGTTGGTCAACTAATAAAAACACACGTCCCAAGCATAGATGTGATCAGGGTTGGAGAAGAGGGAAAAAAAAAAAAAACAGCCCTGACATAAATGACTGTCAGGAATAGTATTTGACAAGTATAATGAACAGTGTGCTCAGTGATGCCAGTAGACGTGATTAAGAAATTAAAGCCAAAGAAAGAGTAATAAAGATGAGTTGGTACTTAATCTTGGTTGTTGACTGTTGTGTGTCATGTAGGGAAAATGAGACAGCGAGAGATAAATGATCCTCTTAATGCTTGCTTTGTCTCTAATTAAGTAAAATTACAGACTTTCCTTCATTTATACATCAACTGAAGACACTTAAGGATTAAGAAAAGCCTAATTACAAAGAGGAGCAGCATACACCAGAAGAATGTTGTCCCCATTCATGTAAAGCTGTTTTTATTTACTTTGATGTTGCAGATTTCGACAGTGATGTGATGTATAGAGTTCAGACACACACACACACACACAAATGCAAGAAAAAAAAAATCAGGCAGAGTAAGACAGATCAGAACATAAGGCAGATGGGTGAGTTGAAGGATCTTATCTGGGTTTTGAATGGATATACATTGGTAAAACTGACTGATGTTTCTGTTTTGTGTTACAGTTTTATTAATTTAACAACATTTGTTTTTGAGTTTAGTGCTGTGATGAACTAGCGACATGTTCGCCTTCTTCCAATGGAAGCTAGGGTGTGCTCTAGCCACCCCACAAACTTCAGGATTTAATGTTTATGGAAAATGAATGAGGATTCCAGTATATACACAGGATGTTAAACTTCATTGCAGTTTTAAATATTCATCCATTTCTCAAATTTAAGTTGCAACACATTAGAGGAAAAAGATGAGAAAGTGGTCATTTGGCCTAATAATGATTTAAAATAGTGAAATTACATTGGGATTTGACCCATACAGACCCAAATCTCCACTGGCGACCAGAACCATCTACTGATCTAAACTGTTTAGCGCCTATTGATCCACTAAACCTATGAATACATGTAAATAATTGGTGTAAAATACAGTTATTCATCTTTTCATGATCATCAGATATGACCCATTTGGACGTTCAGAGGCTCCATAGTTACCATGGAAACACCGTAATCTTCTACAACATTGATTCACCAGTAAAACCCATGGAGTTGGATCAATGATAGTGGATGGACATACTTATCTTATGTACAAGTAATGATATGTTTTGTTGAAAAAGTTACTTTTTCTTCAGTTTTCCTCTGTTTCTGATATAATAAAACACAATTTTAATCTGAGCTTTTATGAAAATCTACATGACCAGAAAATGAAATGTAGGAAAATACATGATTTACACTGAAAAAACGTGAAATACAGAGGATAATAATAGAATATATGGTGATAAATCAATTAACCCTTGGTTGGTCACATGGCCTATTCAAACATGAATGGTCACGTGGGGTGTATGCACACCCCAATGTTAAAATATTTAAAAGGTTAAACATACAACTTTTTTATTGATTCAGGACACATTTGCAAACACAATGAAACAATTTAAAACAACTACAACCTTATTTATAGCAAAAAAACATTATATAAGCTATATTTAGAACTTCAAAATAAAAATATTACTCCATAACATAAACATGAACAAAACTCTTGTAATCT
>JAPQRQ010000009.1:16034528-16049677 GCA_037367365.1 Apogon talboti | reverse complement strand
ATATAAGCAATTATTTAATTAAAAAAAGCCAAAACTCAAAAACCTGTGGGGCTCCTGGGTCTTAGGAGGTTAATGTTGCCAACACAGATTGCTCAGCTAGTGACTTTATTTAACTCCATTTGTAGTGATACTTGCTGAGTTTTTATGTCATTTATTGTAACGTAAAAAAAAAGAATTACTTAAAAGTTTGTCAGTTGGAGGTCCAGCTGCTGAATGTTGACATGTAATGATCCATTATAAAACTCTGGTGGGACAAATTTGGTTCACTAAAAACAATGTAAAATAACGGAAACAACAGCTGTATGTACACCGATGTGAAGATTTGTGTTTACTTCATCATCATCTAGGTCAATACTGCAGTGATGTCAGTCCAAAATTTTGCACAATGCTTAGTTTCTAGTCAGATAAAAACAAAGAGCCATCACACACAGCCAAATCCTCCAGAGACCAGAGAAAACTGAAGAAAAACTTGTTAGAGTTTCCCTATAACTCGCCTACATTTTATAAGGGGTTAAGAAATTGTGCTTCAGATTGCGAATCATGATTCTGCTTCAAATGATCAGCATGTGATCACACAGCCCTAGCCTTAATTTTAATTGGCTCTTAACTTGTGTCTTTCAAATGCATGTCAACAATAGTAAATAATTAGGGATGCATCAATATATTGCATTGGTATCAGTATTGAGTGATCAGTTTTGCACCTATTGACCAACAAAGTAAGGATTAACCTTGTTGAATGCTAAGGTCGGATAAGATGACATTAACCAATAACAGCAGCTTAGATTTCAAAATGGTTAATATATTCTTTAGAATAAAGAAATCAGCCCAGAGTGTCATAATAATTGCATTCTTAGTTATGATTAAATTGCTGCAGTAATATCACACAGTAAAATGGTAAAGGAAACAATATATACCATAGACTGATGTCCTGCTGTGAGCTTGATGTCAGTCATGTTTCCACTTATAATTTTAATTTAATACACATATATATTTGAGAAGCTCCCATTGTTACCACAATCAGTAGCTATTTGAATATGTGGTACACTTTGTATATTTTTCTGTTGTAAATACCTTTGCTGGAAAGAGAGCATAAAAGACAAAAATCATATTTAAATCAAAGCATTAATGTCTTTCTTTGACAGTTTTTATTGCCCATACTTACATAAAAGTTGATAGATGACTTGTAACATAGCATATTGGCCTGAAGAACTTTTATAATTAAAGTGGTAAGGATCATATTTTTTCATCCTAAAGTGACAGAAGTGGCTGAAGGGGACATCTCTCCAAGTCTAATTAAACAAAGAACCTATTCATAATATGCCATGAAATATTTATTATGTGTCCTAGATACACATTCTCCAAATTTCAGCTCACATTATTACTTGAGAGAGACTCAGCTAAAGACCCTCTATATAATACCTGTCTGCCCTCACAGCACAAATCTCCTCTGATCTCTTTTTTTTGTAAAGCGTTGCAATATATATCTTTTGAATGCCTCTGCAATTTTGGAACTTTGAATATGGAGGACACATTTTCATGAGGAAACTTTCTTTTTCTCCAGTCTGGTCTAATAGGTTTCCCTCTCCATCTCAATTGCTTTGATTTGCAGACATCAAACGAGCCGTCACCTCTCGGATCCTGGTTGTTTCGTATGACAGTGAGGGTTTTCACTGTGAAAAGTCTCCGACAAAAGCATCTTGTTTGTCAGATGTTTAGGTTAAGGTCCAGACCTTCGAACAGTAACACTCAGGGGATTGTCGTAAAGCAAATTATTTTCCAAAATGCTTCCTTCTGTAATCAATAATTGCTGACTCAGCAGAGGGTCCCGCTTGATATGAGAGTATAAGTGGGATGTCGTTTTCTTGCTGCATATTAAAACTGCCATTAAAAGCCATAGCGGGACAAGGACAGCATAACTTTATGGCTCCTTTTTTTTACTGCTGTTGTTAGGTCCTTGCCTCAGCCCCCAGTGGGCAATATCTTAATATTCAGCAACAGGGACGGCCAAGAAGGTAAAATATTGTTTTCACAGATTTTTCTTTTAAAGTTAACAAGAGCAATGCATGACATAGTTTGTGTTAACAAGGGAACTGCTGTCCCCCACTCAAATTGCCCCTCTCCTGTTAAAAGCCACCAGGGTATGAAGCAGAAGCCGTCGCTGTGAGGAATGAAGGCCATTGAGTTAAGCTTGTTGAGTTTAATGGAGCAGGAAGGCTATAGTAGAAGTAATGGGACAGGGTGAGCCTCGATACAGGCCTGTCAGGTACCACAGGGAAGAGCCAGGAAGGTTATATGCTACCAGTTAATGTGATCTTTTTTAGCATTGACGTGCATTCATTTTTCATATTCAACACTGTTGTTTCGTTCCTCTCTATATTTAGTATGTGGTATTACAGGGAGGCAAACCAAGCTCATTTGTACAGGAAAAATGTCAAGAAAGAGTGTATGAAAATGACAGTATCTTAGCTGATTGTCAGTGTTGACAGCCACATTTGTACTTACAGATTTACAGGCTCAGAAAAGGTCAGCTTTAAACACTTGTCATTACTGTTGATATTAAGGTGTACAATGGTTTCCCTGCTGGTTAATTAAGAACAGATTGGAGAAAAGAAGTGCTAAACAGTGACATTTGGCTCTGATAGTGTGATAATGTCATCTAGATGTTGCCTTTAGTCACCAATGGTTTATGTCCGTGTGACGGCGATAAGGGGCAGGTGTTTCCGCCGTTAACGGTTGGTTTTATGTCTTGTGTAGTTTGTCCTAGAGGTTGAGCTGCAATTCTTCTGATTGATTATCATGTAGGTGTGTCAGCGTAGACTTAATGATCACAATAAAAGGTCTGATTTTGTACATTAGCTCTCCTCCTCTCCTCTCCTCTCCTCTCCTCTCCTCTCCTCTCCTCTCCTCTCCTCTCCTCTCCTCTCCTCTCCTCTCCTCCAGATGGCTGCTCCTTAATCAAACCTCTCATACCTCAGAGAGGTAAACACATTACACTGCCCTGATTACACTGACTTGGTGAAGCATACCTTGTGAATGTGTATGTGTAGACATTGCTTGTGTGCGACAGCGAATACATATGTATTTGTGTGTATGTAGTTGGGGGGACTATTAAAAAATCAGTGCAGTGGGTTATGCTCTTGGGCATCTTCACAGTCCCATTAAGTGCTGCTCCATCTAAGTGACACACACTCCGACACACAATTTGGGAGTAAAACTGATCACTCAGCATATAGGTAGAGAATCAGTCATTCTCTTAATCTCTCGTTCTCGGACAGTAAACAATCCCTGTGGCCCACTGTAACTATGGAAACACTTACTGCCGCAGGCCTCTCATATGGCTGCACTAGTCTGTTCTACACTGTGGTATACTATACTTATCCCTGCCAAGTATTGAGGCAGGCAGACTGCTGTCATACATTCCTGCAAAAGCCATAAAGGCTCCTGTCATACAATCCAGCAGATCTATAAGCCCCTGGGCTTGATGTCACACTGTAATGTATGTCTAGCTGTGAAAACACTGACTTCGAGGGAGCCGTGTAACTTGCTTTGGCAGGGGGAACAAAGCAGAGTGGAGCTGCAGCGCTAATAGTCTGGCAACCTGATAGCGTTAGAGGCAAACAGAACGGTTTTCACAGGACTCGGCTGACCGAGTGCAGAGTGACTGCGGTGTGGCTGTCCACGACTTGGGCCCTGGAAATTCTGAGGGGACAAAGCGGGAATGTTATATGCTGTTGAGCTATAATAACGGTCTTCCACTGAACAAACGTGAGCTAATCTACTTTAAAAAAGGGATGAAGTAAATCGGGTGCTGAGAGATTGTGCCACGATTCAGCAAATTCTGGAAGAAAACTTAAAGTCAAGTAAACCTTCAGTGGCAAAGACGAAGTTTGACTGAATCATTGAGCTGTTTTCTTGATGTCTTGTAATGTAATTGCTGAATTCACGTACAGAGAACACCGACTTGACAAAACACAGTCGGGAGAAATATTATCTGTATTTATTGCTTATGACTTCCTTGGCTAAGGTCATTGTATTGATTCATTATCCATTATTTTCTTGGATGCAGTACACGCAGACAGTGACATTAACTAGAAGATTATTACATTCATAAAGGTGTATGTGCCAAAATGTAATGGAGGGTAGTTATTTTCAATATCAAATTAAGCTTAGATCCAGTGTAAACCATTTGACTAGTGTACCAAAATGATGTTTAGTCCGCCATGCTCGACATAATTAGCAGTGATGATGCTGGCCTTTGATGAGGTCTGATGAGATGTAGTGAAATCCTTCATGCATTATAATTTTTTGTGGTGTGCAACAGCGTAGGCGTTGAGAGAATTAACACTATGAATATGGATGTTGGGTGAGCATCAAGAGAGTAAATGTGCTTACTCTATTGATTAAATCTCCCATCAGTCACCTAGCAGCATGGTCCCCGTCCTCTCTCTCTCTCCCTCTCTCTCTCTCTCTCTCTCTCCCATCTCTCTACTCATCTCTGTCAAGGCAGGCTCAGTGGAGTGGTTAAATTGTCCATAGCGCGTAAACGCTCGTTTATAAAAGCCGACAGACGTGGCGGTCGTTTGCTGAAATTAATTACCCCTCGGAGCCACAGCAAGCATGGGCCCTAGTCAGTCAGTCATGGTCCACCACCTCCTGGGCCTCGTACCTGCAGAGAGAGAGGGAGATCAGAGGGAGAGAGGAAAAACAAGGGAGATAGGCCTTCGCGACATGAGGTTTCTAATCATACTCATACTACTAATACTACTACTACTACTATTACTACTAATATTAATGCACATTTTGGCCGTTGAATATTCCCTCTCGTGTTTGAAGTATTTTCCATATTTTACATGAGATCCATGGAGAGTTTTGTGCTGACATAGCCCAAGACGATAATGCAATACAGACCATAGTGACATCAAACTAATCAGAATGTATTCATCTTCAACTAGAGTAACTTAATGAACTTCAGCACTATCTGATGCAACACTTCTCTAACATTAATAAAAGCTTCATCTCCCATCTTATTTGCATAATTGTAGAAATGAACCCACTGATGCGCTGTTTTTTTCTTTTTCTTTTTTAATAAAGTGATGATTTGCATTAGAGTGAACTGTGGTTGCATGCTGAGAGGAAGAGAAGGAAGATAGGTGGGAGTGGAAAGGAGGATAGGTGGAGCGGGATTTGTGGAAGACCCAAGGTGATTTGTCACTACTTTGATTCAGTAATGAAGCGTAGAGTGTTGTACAAGGGGTTATTGGTTTGAAGTGATTTCATATGGCTTTATGGCTTCAGAGATAGTTTGCAGAACGTTTCTCATATCGCTAAACTTAATATCTTCTTCTGTTTGCCTGTCTCATTGACTGAGACATCGACACGATTCCTCCTGCCCATAATTCACTTACTGTTTGTGTCAATTACAAACCTTCTTCAATCTAATTTGAAACCTTTATTTTTTTCTGTTGCAGATTGTCATTGTCAGCCTGATATTGTAAGTGCTTTATATGGACTTTATCAAATACAAATGTCACAAAATCCCTTCTCTGGGTGATGGGGCAATGCATATATAGCGCCTATAGTCTTCCTGCCAATACCAGAAACTTACTGCTTATTGGATCTACATCTTTCCCAGTTTTTATTAAACATTTCTAAGAAATACAAGCAGGCGTAACTCTGAGCTACAGTTTGCACAGATTCACTATACACTTTATTTTTGCTAAAAGCATCCTCTGCAGGATATCAGGCCATGTGAGAATGAAGTTGGCATGAGTATTTCGGCTGTAATTTTGATGTTAAAACACTCTTAACACTAAATTGCCCAAGATAGTGCCTCTATTTTCATAAAGTGTTTCAAGCTGAATTTCTCTTATTTGATTTCTTGGATCACAAGAACATGCAACATTTTATGCTGCACTCTCTGTGGTCTCTGTGTTTATATCTCAGGAGACTTGCAAAGAGATAAATTCCCACATGCTGTGTGTGGCAATTGGATGTAATAGTCCATTTACCACTGTAAATCTACTGTGTGCAAATACCACAATGTGTAGGTGTGCGTGTGTGTGTGTGTGTGTGAATGTGATGATGTCCTGGCCAGTGTTTCTCTTGAAAACTAAACACAACAGCTTCTATAGAATCGTCACCACATCCTCCTCTGTTTTCCCAGCTGTGTGTGAGCTAAGATGCGAGGCTTTTACTCCCTTTTTTTTCTGGCTCAGTGTTTGTTATACATCTGGTGTTCAGCAATGAGACGAGTACATCCCTGAGTCACAGCATGGCCTTTCCTGCTCCATTTGAAAACTGCTTTGAAGACCGGGGGCTTTAAGAACACACAGTGTCAATGAAAACACTTTGATATTTTGCTCCAGCTGTCAGTTTTTGTCTGGTATTTGTCAGACACTGCACATAGAGAATAGCGTCCCTTCTTAGGAGAAAGCAGACAGAGCAGGTATACTTTATGTATTCAGCCTTTTGCTCGGATTAAGTCTGAAAACACAGAGGCAACGACACAAGACTGTGTTTAAAAAGTACTAATGGGTGGTTTGTTTGATACTAAAATTAAGTCAATTATCTAGCAAGTATTTACTACCATCTTTATGACTGTCTTCCAGTAGACAGTGTAATTAGGCTGTAGCATGGGAGCCGAGTATGGAGTGAGATGCAAAGATTGTGCTTCTCATAATAAGACTGCACGGTGCAGTTGGAAGAATCAATTTTCTCTCTTTGTTTTCCCAAACTGCGGTGTCAGCGGTATCTTAATTTTTCATGAAAACTTTGGCTGGTGTGTTGTCATGCATGGTAACTCACACACACACATGAACAGACATGAACACCTGATCTCCCTGTATAACTCCCTGTTTGGCATTCTCCTCATATCGCTGTTGAATGAATTCATTACCATCCTCCATCCAACTGTGTGTATAACCCTTCTGACTGCAAAGGTTTGGGAATGCACATGCCTTAACTGCTAGTATGGTATAATCAATAAAGCCTGTTTTGTTTTTTTTCTCTGCACCTCCACAACATGTTTGAAGTTGCAAAGGTCAAAGTTACTGCTAGCTGGGCTTATCAAGTAATAACTTCCACAAGTAACTCATATGTATCAGGAAAAAAAAATCATCCAGTTAATCCACTAGATATTAATGGTACACTGATATGTTTTTTCTGGTCCTATACTTGATGTGAATTAAACTCTCAGCAACTAATCTAGAAGGATGGATTCTGCTCATTAATAGCACCGTAAATTGCATCACATTTGTGCATGTCACCTGCTCCATTTCAAGGATCTTTCCACGAATGATTTTTTTTTTAATGATATGCAAAACACATGAATACAATTCGCTCCTGGTATAGAGAGCTGAAGTCCCACCCCTTCTGACTGTGCTCCTTGGGACCTTATTTCATTAAAAAAATTGTGTTACAGTCAACGGCGAGAGACAATTTATTTTTTGATTTATGCCAACATTTACAATGAAGTTTGTTAATTTTTCAAGTTAAGAAAGTGGCAGAGCTATTTTTGTATTGATTTTTTTGGTCTTAATTTAACATTTACTAAGTGATTTATCACCATTTATTTTAATATTATCCTCTGCATTTTGCATTTTTCAGTGAAAATCAGGTATTTTCCTATATTTAATTCACTGATTATATATATGTTCATAAAAGCTCAGAGTAAATTCAAAGGTTATTATATCAAAACATACAAATATGTAATTTACTGAACATTAAAACACAGATCTGCAACTGTCATTTGTCAACCGACATGGGTTTTAATGGTGAATGAATGAAGTTGACGGTGTTTTCATGTTCACTACAGAGCCTCTGAACGTCCAAATGGGTCATGTTAAGCAGTTAAGTGCCTTGCTCAAGGGCACATCAGCCAACAATTTCTCTGCACGCCTGGAGGAATCGAGGCGACACTTTGATCACCAGTCATCATTGTAACTGCCTCTCGATGATCTGTTTGGAGTTGTTGAATATGTCTGCAGCTTTTCATTTCATTAGTCTCTTAGTCACAAAACCACAGTTTTCTTGGCTCATAATAATATCTTTTAAATTGGCAAACACAAATCAAACAGGATCAAAAAATTATTTGTCTCTTGTCATTGAACGCCATTCAAATTTCTTCCAAAGTTATATCCCAGCGGGACTTATATTAGCATGGCATAGCATATTAGCTATGGAGCTGTTACTGGTTTTTCCTCATATTTACAGATTGAGTCATTATGATAACTTCAAAGCCAAAAAAACTGAAATTGCATTACGTGAGATACATGCACACATACTTACTGTATGTTATGTCCCAGCCTAGGGGGTAACCCAGACAAACATAATGTGCTCCCTCGTCCTTCACAAACTCCCAAGTACAATGCCAGACCAGAAAACTACTGTCCAAAATGTTTATTTAGATAATTCAACCAACTTCAGGGAGGGCCCCGCCAAAACAACAAACAAAACAAAATTTGAAACCACACTAAATTACCTCTCCAAAAATAAGAAAAATACAATAAACTAACCTAACCCCCTAAATCCAAAACGGAAGAAAAACGGTTCAAAACAAAAGAGCCACCCTCCTCTACCAGAAATTTGAACTGCGTTTTAGACTTACTATTTACATTTCTACAGGAAAACTACAAAACAAACACAAATTTGAGATACAGGCGCTGGCCACTGGGATCACACACAGACACAACGACCTCCGCTGGGAGCCAGGAAGGGACCAATGAGAGAGAGCCGCTTGCAGCCAGTGTCATTTTGAAGGCGGATCTTAATTTGGCTCTACCAATCAGCTGCTTCACCTGCATAGAAAACAAAAGAAAGAGGAAAGGCACTACACCCCTGCAGGGCTGGGGGAAAACACATCACTCCATCAATATACATACACAAATACAAACCAACATTATGATCCAGGGTTATAAAAACTTAACAAACCAAATTTCATGTACATTTGCTAACAGCTTGAACATAATACTGTAATGTCTGTCGAAATAGGCTGCAGCCATTAATATGACAGTGTCTGATGTCGTAAATGTGAATGTATTGGCAGAAACTTTTCCTATCTCTGAACTCCAAAGACACTGTTTACATTTATGTACAGCCACAGTAACTTCATTAACGCCAGATTGGTCAGGAAGTGATGGTAATTAATGATGTGTGTTCTGCAGCTGTTACACTCAGATTGGTGTTTCTAAAGCAGTTTGATCTCCATCAGGTTTATTTTATTTTGAAGTAAGTGAGAAAGCAGAAAGTCAGAGTACCACTCACACTTGACACCCCCACACCCATGTCTGACTGAAGATTTCACCCTTCATTTCACTGAGCATTAATTCAATATCATTCAAGCCTCACAAAGTCGAAGATTTGAACAAAGAGGGAGAGATACTGTAAGTGAGTTCCCATGCAATTAACACACACTTTTAACAGAAGGTAATTGCACTACCCTAAATGCCTGTCACAATTTGTGCTGGTCTTTTGTGAATTAGGCAATTGTTGCCATGAGCCTTATATTAAGTAAGAGGTGTAGATTTTGCACCGAATGTATGAATATTCCCTCATTTATATCCATGCAAAGTACACAGAAAAACCATAGTGTTATTTGTTCACCAATCCAGTTGCAGTTGCTTCATTAATTACACATTAAATGTTTTGCAATCTTTCTGTGGATCCGTCCAACATAATGCTACTTGTGACAGATTAGCCTTAAGTTTTGATAGGTGTGAAATGTGACACATCAGATGCTGTAGATGGAAACCAAGGGCCAAGGATTGTGCTCTAAAATGAAGCTAATGAGGAAGTATCTTGCAGTTGTAATACCACTGACAGCCACTAAAGTCGGCTTCAGAAAGACCGAGCCCCCATAGACTTACATTAAAATTATCTCTGAAAATACAGGTGTCAATAGTTTTTTCTCCAGTACTGGTCCTACCCATCCCATTTTAACCTATTCCTCTGTTAATAACATTTCATTTCAAATTGAAGCTTTTGGTTGGTAGGACAGCTTTCTCATCTGCTGAGTCAGATTTTTTTTTTTTTTTGATGAAACACATTTTACAGACAGACAGCTTCAATGGTCAATGTCAAGACCGACTCAGTGAGCCTTGACAAAACATACGAACTCAGGGGGAATGCCGGCAAGCAAGGACAATTTATTAAGTAAAAGTAGACAACGAGGTAAAATAAGGAGGAACTGGTGTGAAGTCCAATCTGTCAGAAGAGACCTGGGGACCGCCACTGCTGTCCATTTATATCCTTGTCTGTTGTGTCTACATCTCCACGGCAATCATCCTTGTTGTCATCACATTGTCACAGCAACTACCAACTACCAACTGCCAACTGCCACTGTTGTGCTCAGGATGTTGGGGCCACGCCCCCAGCTGGATTGCCCAGGAGAATCCAAACAGCTTCAGTGGTCACCTGTGAGAAAGGGGAAGGGAGGGAAAGGGAGAGAGAGAGAGAGAGAGAGAGAGAGAGAGAGAGAGAGAGAGAGAGAGGAAGAGAAAGACATGCCCATTGTACAGTACCATGACACTGGGGTGTCACCGTCAATATGTCTAACAATACTGTAATTAATTACTGCTTTACCATTTTACCAGGTCAGTGAACTAGTCCTAAACAATACCCGTCAGGCTCCTATGGTTTTTTTATCCCTTTTGTCCAAATATCGTCATTTCCGACTCCAAAAAGCCAATATGGCGATGAACAAATCCTGTACAGCCATTAACCTCCTCAGACCCAGGAGCCCCACAGGTTTTTGAGTTTTGGCTTTTTTTAATTAAATAATTGCTTATATTGGAAACATCATGATGCAACAGGTTTTTCAGATGCATTCTTAAAATTTTTTATGGAATGTCATTTGCGGTGGACGGTTGTTTCTTTTTTTTTTTGGATAAAGCTGTGAATTTCTTGTCCTCATACGTGGACAGTGGGTCCTTGGAGGTTAAAGCTGTGATTCAGAAACCACTGGGTGATGCTCTCACCATTTCTGTAGTCTTGAGCAAAGTAATCAAAGTACCACATATTTGAGTGTATGTATTTTTTTTGGCAATCATATAACAAAAATACAGATTGCAACAATATGCAGCACATCCTATAAGTGACCAACCCAATGTCTATCATTATAGTACAGTAACATATACAATAGTACCCAAGGAATGATGGGAAATGTGGACTATACAGCACATTCTCAGAAAGATTCACTCGGGGACGTTACAGCTCACGGTCGGTACATTCACCTCAAAGCTACAAGGACTAGACTATTTTTACGGTGATGGCTACAATACAACTTCTACAGCTGTGCACCCTGGTTATCTGAGCCCCTGCCAGATGCTTCACCTCCACCATCCAAATAAGCTCTAAACCATAAACCTGCTGACTAACTCCCTGTCTACACTCCACTTGGCAGCAGTGAATGTCTGCCAATGTTGTTGTTGATAATGATTATGAGATGGCGAAATTGCTCTCTTGTAGCACAAAAATGATGAAATAACAACCAAATTATTTAACGCAAGCAGCATTTACAGCAATTGTAAAGATTATTTTAATTATTTCTGGCCCCGGAAGAAGTAAACTCTATGAGACACATGGTTAACAAGGCAATACAGATACAAATGAAAATACAAGTGATTCTTGATCTGAGTCCAGACTAGGCTCCAGGCAGGATGATGATGATGTCTCAAAGCTGCCGCACTATATTACAGGTTAGGACTCAGACAGCTAACATCACGCACCATTGCTGATGTAAGACAAGACAAAAGTCAAACAGTAAAAGTTAATTGAAGAACCACAGTGTTTCAGTTGCAAAGTACAGAGACACCACTGTCATTTTGAGGTAAAATAGCTGTAAACGTGATCATTATCGCTGGTGTATGCAGTGTTTACCCACTTCTCAAATCTGTAGTACTGTTTACACTCATCCCCCCTGGGCATTTATGCATACTTCACACTGATCTTTTTTTTTTCCTTTCAGACCTTACCTTGTCTCATATGTATTCATTCTGATTAAAACAGTATATTCTTGATTTTTAGTGGGTTAATAATTCAAAATTCTAAGATGTAAAAATCACTGTTGAAGAATGTGACTTACGCTGTGATAAAACAATGTCTCGTAGGTGCCTGGCTAATCTCTGTTTTTACTTTTAGTCATTCTGCCTTTATTTTCTACACTGGATGATTCTTTGTTGTTAGTTAACCTCTTAGCCAAGCATATGATTACTGCATATTGTATTAGCTGACAGAAGCAGGCTATAAAAATACAGACAGACATGTGGGCAAAGTGACAAAACTCTCAGATGGGCACACAAAAGCACAAAGACAGTGATGTGTTTTATGCATCGCAGTCTGTAAAGTAGTTTAATTGCCCACAAGAAAGAAAACCCTTATCTTTGAGGAGGTTTTGTGTTTGCATTCTGCTCTCGTGCCCCTTTTCCACAGCAGTGAACTTGCATTGTCTGCCAACCCTTGTCTCTTTCACACACACGCACAGATGCAGTCAGAGGGCAGGGCAGTCTTTTCATGCATGGCTCACTGTGCTTATGTAAGAGCACTACTTAAACCTGGTTACATCACATAACAGGCAGCACTGTGTCAGTGGGTCACTGTGCCACACAACCACTGAACTACATACGCAGTGTTGGGCCCTTTACTGGATGCACTGTAGCGTTTGAGCACATTTTTGTAGGATCATTTCAACCTCAGTGATATGTACGTATGTTTATAGTGAGCATGTGTTTGCCTCTGACACTTTATCACAGATAGAGGCATTGAAATATCTCAGATAGAGTATAACTGTTATGTTTTGCTCATGCTCACTTTAAGGGATCAGATACTGTTTTTTTATGGAAAATGTACCATTGCTGCACCTATAGAGTGCCAGCAGGGGGGCCTCTCTGTTTCCAAATTCAATTCCTCCTGTATCCTCTTTTCACCTTTTACCCCAGCTCTTGGTGTTCATATTCCCTCTTCTAGCTCCGCCTCTCTTCCAGCAGAACAGCCCATTTCCCTCTCTCTCTTTTTCTTTCAGTTTCTACTAAGTGCACACACACACACACACACACACACACACACACACACACATAACCCGGGGCTCGGACGAGGGCAGGACCGACCACTCCCACTGTTCCATAGTTCCATGAAAACACAGAGAGAGAAAGGGCGAGAGACCCAGGCGGAGAGTAGGAGAGAGAGAGGGAGGGAGGAGCGAAGCTGCGCTGAAGCCGAGCCCCTCTCTGCCTCAGCACGCAGAGTGGAGCAGACGGCAACAGCCACACAAACACACTCCCCTCTCAGTTACATGCACAGTCACACACACATACCACACGCACACATCACCACCACCGCCACAGCCACAACCGCCGCCGCCGCTGCCGCCACCACACACACAGACAGTGACGGCTGCCAGGCGCAGTGGGAAGCAAGCCGTCAGGGAGAGAGCTTGAGAAGAAAGAGAGGGATCGCAGAGGGGAAAGAGAAGAAAAGAGTTGGAGGAGGCACCTTGTGGATCAGAAGGGATTTTCCTCTGTGTGAGTGTGCGTCTGGATAAGGCTATCTGCTTTTTCCTGAGCGAGAGGAGTTTCTACTGAGGCTTTTTTTTGCTCATCCTCCACACCGGGCTCCAGCTATATCTACCTATCTATCCCCGGAGCTTAACAAAAGAGGGAGGGAGTAAGAGAGAGTGAGAAAAAAGGCAGTCACAGCTTCAGCTCCAGACCACCCTCTCTCCTCCTCCACCTCCTCCTCCTCCTCCTCCTCCTCTTCTTCTCTCGAGCTCCACATCCATGTGTGAGTTCATCGCTGATTCCCCTGTCTTTTGAGGATAGAACAGAGGACAGCGTGTGTTCTTCAGGATACAGCCAAGCTCCTGGTGGGATCAGGGTCGTCTGGTGTGAGAGAGAGGGAGCAAGAACGAGACAGGGAAAACGGATACACAGGAAGAGAGAGAAAGAGACAAGAGAGAGACGCTGGAAAGCAAATAGAGGGGCATGTTCAGGGCAGCAGAGAAGAAGAAGAAGAAGTGTGAGTCTGATTTTTAGAGCGGAGTGTGCAAGGAACCGGCAACCGGATCCCATCCATTCCTCCCTCCTCCTCATCATCCTCTTTTTCTTTCCTCTCCTTTTACCCTGTTCTCCATCCTGCTGTTCAATCACCCCTATTGTTTCCTATATTGCCTCCTACCCTTCCACATCTTCCTTTTCTCACTCTTCACCTCTATCTTTTCCGTCACCGTTTTGCTGCCACTCCGGATCATCCCTGTCTTCCCAGACCCACGAGAAGAATGGTTTTAAAAGATACCCTATAAGCTGCCGGTCAAGTGGACAGACTGAAATCCGCAAGTATCCCTCCATCCGTCCATCCCTCCCGCTGTGTGTTCATCACACACCTCCACCAGCAAGAGGAAAACATTCTCTTTCTGCAGCTTTGACTCTTGGAAACAGTCGTCTGAAGGATCCAGGCCACCCCCTTAAAGTGATCGTACAAGCTTCTATCTCCAGACTCCAGGACCTTCAACTGGATTCCAGCTACATGGGAAAACGTTTGGAGCAGCAGCCAATGTACCCCCACTACACCTACTACTACCCCCACTATCTCCAGACCAAGGTAGGATGGTCAGGAAGGTTGACCTATTTTACCCCTCAGTAAACACAGTACCATGTTTGTGTGTTTGTTGCAAATGCCATCAGGGTTTTATCTGTTCATAAAACTATATAGTCAGTTATCATTTTGCTCCTGTTTTTGATTTTCTGGCCTTAAATTTGTTGATATTTGCACATTTTATGGAGAAGGAAGTCTTATATTAGCTGTGTAATGTGTCCTGAACTAAAAAAAAAAAAAAAAAAAATAGGATTTACAAAAAGTGGTCTGTTTGATGTAGATACCCAAAGAGTAAGAGTGTGTTTTACTAGCCAAACTAAAGACCGCATTTTAGCCTGAGAAACAGAACCACAGAAGTAACTGATGAAATTGCCTCTCAAGACAGTTACCCGTGTTCTTCATCCCCCATCTGTCCTTAAACAAGGGAAAATTGGTGTCACTCAGCTGGCTTTTTTTCCCTTTTTCATCCAACCCGAACACTTGACCCCATCCTCCCCTCTCTGACCCCACCAGCTACAAGTTCAAGTTCAGGGCAAGAGGCCCACCATTCCTTCAGCCCACCCTCC
>JAPQRQ010000009.1:15995000-16034500 GCA_037367365.1 Apogon talboti | reverse complement strand
ACTCTCCACTCTAGCCGTCTCCTCAGCGGCCATCCCCACCCCTTACCCTCACCCTGCACTTACCAATGATAGCAGGCTATAGACATGATTGATCGAACGTGATAGAGCTCCATGGTGGAGTCCAGAAACCTGAGCTTGGCGTGATGTGTTTTCTCTCTCAGCTCTTTCTGTTTTATTTCACTTCTCTTACTCACACATGGCATGCATACACAGATGTGCACGCACACACACACACACACACACATACACACACAAGATATTTCCCAGAGTGAGTCTTTTTACCACCAAGAAGGGGAAAATGGATTACTAAGGCCTGATCGATTGCTCCTGCATCGTATCGCCGTCCATTCCCTTTGTTCGCCGTGATTCATTTGTTTTTATTCTTTCATGTGATAGTACGTCTGATGAGTTGGCAGGTTTTCCGTGAAATTTTGTAAATGTGTACATGTCGGTAGGCTAGGGCGATGGAGAGAGAGAGAGGCAAAGATAAAAGTGTAGGAGTGGGATGTTAACAGAAATAGAGATATCATGCTATTGGCTGGATGTAGTGTGGGAAGAACAGGTAACAGAATTATTGCTCCACTATAAACTGAACATGTATTAGTGTTAGCTGAACCAACAATACATTTGTAGGGTGTTTCAATCAAATTATTTTCACCCAAGTGTTAAGTGCTACTCCCCCTAAAGCATTTTTCTGTATTGACAACTACACTGTGCCCACTCTCACAAAATTATTCCGTGAATAGCTCTACATATGCACTTTCAATATTTTATTTGTATGAGCAAATGACAAACACGATAGAGGATTAATATGTGTTTGCATTACGGAACCAATTAAAAAAAAAACCGAGCATCCCAAAAGGCATTTAAAGCACATACACAATTAAATATGATATAGTATTTGTGATGTTGAAAAAACTATTCCTGTCGCTTCAGAAAACATGATGAATTTAAGAGGATGCTCTCATTTTCCAATTTAGAGTGGTTCCACATTTGCAGTGTATTCATTGCCTGTTAACAGATGCTTTAAGTAAATTATAAGTATCAAATCTGGTCCAATAAATTACAGCTACAACTAATATTTTCAGTTCTAAGAAGTTTAACTAATACTAAAATGATGCTTTATTATTGGACTGATGGTTATACACTATACGTCAGGTTATCTCAGGACATAGTTTATTTAATTTCAGTCCCATCGATTCAATTCAGTCAAGTACTAACTGACTGGAATGTATTATTTTATTCACCAATATGGAAATATTCAGTCAGCCTTACACATTTTTTGCAGCAGCTCTCGAGCTTACTTACAGAGTATAAGATCGATTCACCCATTTAACAATGAGATGCGTGTTCAGACGCCATGTGCTCTCTCTTGCAGATTCAGTTTGCTGTACACATAGTAGACATTTACCCACTTGTCTGCTGATCTTGGAGCTACATTCATTCACATCTGGTGGCTGTCTCATGTTTTTAAGAATGTGCTCAAGATGAGCAAACAGAAGCTGGAAACAATTTGTTAAAGCACATCTGCGATTTGATTATAACATCTCCAATGATAATGCCTTCTTGTTGCCTAATCTGGAAGAATAAATTCATACCAGCTACTGGATCATATAAACACTTTTCCTATGTGTATTGAAAGAGGTAATTTTGTGCTTTTTTTTTAACAAAATAATACAATTAATCCATGTGCTTTAAATTGCACTTTTACAAATAATGTTAACATATTATATAGTGTATTTGACATCATCTTCATCAACTGTTTTGTAGTTGGATTGACGTTAGATATTTACTCATCTAAAAATGGATGATTGTGATTGCATCAGGTTTATAATGAACTAAAACAGTCTTTCTGTTTGAAGTAATACTACAGCTCGCCTTGTCAGTAAATCCGACATGATCCCCTAAAATTCACTCAGTGATTTTATTTTGTGATACGGAGCTTTTTTTCGGTTTTGGCTGCCCATGTATGTTAGATTAACTCCAACGTTTGATTCACATCTGTCAGCCCGTTTTATGTGTACAGATGTCACGGTGTCACACTGCTGTCTCTTGTTCTATGATTTATCTTTATCAGTTCAAGGTCATCTCATTTCTCTCAAGTATCTGCAACAGGCATCTGGCCCAGACCATCACTTCATTCCTTACACTCCATCCATCGCTCCATCCCTCCCACCAGTCCTCCCTCCCCTCTGCTGTCAAGGTCAAATCAAATTGGATCCCACCTTCCCCCGTGTTCCCTCTCAGCTGTGCCTGTGTGTATTCACATACGCATCTATATATAAAACCTATGTCTGTGTTTCAGCTTTTGTATCCGTGACTGTACATGAGCCGGTAACTTTGTCAATACCTGTGTGAGCGTGGACTGAATTTATTTTCACAGTAAGTCTGGAGGTGTACGCATGTTTCCTGTGTGAGATAAAGGTCGCGTGTCTGTACGTCTACGGCCTCTTAGCAATGCGTTCCCTTGCCTGACCCCTTCTTAGTGTAGGCTGTTGTCGCTGAAGCTCTTTGGGTCCCACAAGAAGAGTTCTATATGTGTGTGTGTGTGTGTGTGTGTGTGTGTGTGTGTGTGTATGTGTGTGTCTGAGCCCTCATACCTTGGTTATACATCTATATGGAGCTTGAAAACAACACTGTGTTTGATCTGCCTGTGCTGCTCTCTGACTTCAAATACCAGCCGTATCAGTGTGCGAGTATATGTGTGTGTTCAGATGGAGTGTGTGTCAAATGTAGGTGTGTAATTTTTCAGGCTCTTTTCCCTTGTATACAATGCACAAAAGCAGACAATGACCTACCAGTTGTATTGTTCAGTGTTTTTTTTTTCTCACATTTTCCAACGCTCTCTCTCTTTCTGTTCTGCTCGCTGATCTGATTGGAGATGTAAATGGCCTCTTATTAATCTTGATTCTAGAGAGTGGAGGCTCTCCTCTTGTGGAAATCAATCATGTGTGTATATGTGTGCTGCCTTCACTGCCTCACAATAGTAATACACACTCAGGTTTCCATGTGTTTAGGGGGGGTTACATTTACTTACACTTACACAGAGCCTGATTTTATCCCATGTGGAAGCCAAATCTGCACAAATGACATGGAAACTGATTTACATCATTGTAAGACACTAAGTACATGGACCACATGATTCCGGCAAATAACATTATTATTCTTGTGATCCCTTACTCTAACCCGAAGTTTTAACCCTTTAAGACCTAGATCTGTTTTTGTGGCAACTTACAAATTATTTTTGTCTACATCTAATGTTTCCTCAGAGATTCATCATTTTTAACTTTAATAGTATCCTCTGTATTTAACTTTTTTTTTTAGTGAAATCAGGTATTTTCCTATATTTAAGTTACTGATTATGTATATGTTCATGAAAGCTCAGAGTAAATTCACAGGTTATTATATCATAACAGTGAAACCTGAAGAAAAAGTGAGTTTTTCAGCAAAATATATCAATAGCTGAATGTAAAAACAAGCATTTACAAACACTTTTGTTAATCTACATGGGTTTTATTGGTGAATCAGTGTTGTTTCCTCTGAACATCCAGATGAGTCATATCTGATGATGATGAGAAACTGAGAAACTGCATTTTACCTGAATTATTCAATGTATTGATTATTAGTGGTTGAAAGGATGTTAAACATTCTAGATCTGTACATGTTTTTGGTTGCCTTCAGCTGTAGGCCTTTTAGGGTTTTTTTTCCTCTACATATAACCTTTCCAAAGTCGTCGTCGTCTTTTTCTTCTTGCGCTTTGCTGGGTCCAGGTCACGGGGGCAGCAGCCTCAGCAGAGAAACCCAGACCGCCCTCTCCCCAGCCACTTCCACCAGCTCATCTGGGGGAATCCCAAGGCTTCACCTTTCAGCTTAGCTCCCTCTTCACCACAACAGATCAGTTTAGCGTCCACATCACTGCAGACGCCACCCCGATCCGCCTGTTGATCTCCCACTCCATCCTACCCTCACTCGTGAACAAGATCCTGAGATACTTAAACTCCTCCACCTTAGGTAGGACAACTTCCCCAACCCGGAGTGGACACTCCACCCTTTTCTGACTGAGGACCATGGCCTCAGACTTGGAGGTGCTGATCTTCATCCCAGCCGCTTCACACTCGGCTGCAAACCGCCCCAGCTGGAGGTCGCTGCTTGATGAAGCTAAGAGGACCACATCATCCACAAAAAGCAGAAATGAGATCCTCCCTCCACCGAACTCAACCTCCTCCTCTACCTGGCTGCACCTAGAAATTCTGTCCATAAAAGTTATGAACAGAACTGGTGACAAAGGGCAGCCCTGGCCGAGTCTGACTTACTACCAGCTACGTGGACCAGGCTCACACTCCTTCAGTGCAGTGACTGAACGGCCACTAACAAGGGGCCATCCATCCTGTGTTCTATGAGCACCCCCCCCACAGGATGCCCCTGGGGACATGGTTGTAAGCCTTCTCCAAATCCACAAAATACATGTGGACTGGATGGACAAACTCCCATGCCGCCTCCAGCACCCTAGCAAGGGTAAAGAGCTGGTCCACAGTTCCACATATGAGACGAAAACCGCATTGCTCCTTCTTGATCTCAAGTTCAACTATTGCCAGTACCCTCTTCTCCAGTACCCTGGGTCAGACCTTATTGGGGAGACTGAGGAGCGTGATCCCCCTACAGTTGGAACACACCCTCTGGTTCCCCTTCTTAAAGATGGGGACCACCACCCCGGTTTGCCACTCGAAAGGCACTGCCCCCGATATCCACGCAATGTTGCAGGTGCGTGTCAGCCAAGACAGCCCTACAACATCCAGAGCCTTGAAGATACCCAAGTCAAAGTCATTTATCATCATTTACCATCATCTCCAGTTTTCATTTTTCAGTGAAAGTCAGGTATTCTCCTATGTTTAATTAACTGACCATGGAGGTGTTCATAAAAAACACCTACAAATTCAAAGGTTATCAGAACAAAACAGACAAAACTGAAGAAAAAGTGACTCTTTTCAGTAAATATGTCATTAACTGAGCATACAAACGGGTATCTAAAACCTACACACAAAAAAGTTTACCACCGAGCCTCTGAACATCCAAACGCAGCATATCTGATGCTGCTGAAAACCTGGAAAACTGCATTTTACCTGAATTATTTTAATTAATTCATGGGATTTAAGGTTCAAAAGTTTTTAAACATTTTAGATCAGTAGATGCTTTTGGGTGCATGTGGCCATTTAGGAGTTTTGAGGGTTTTAAACTAGTGTTACACAATTGCAATCATGATTTCAATCCGTGTAGGCGCATGATCACAAAGGGCTGCATTTTAATTAAGTAAAAAAAAAATGTGCATATGTGAACTTGATAATCTCTTTTCTTTCTATTCTTGCTGTCTTATTAGCTACAACTATAATGAAGAAATAACCAATTAGACTCTTTTAGACAGTGAAGATTGTGTAGTGTATTTCCACATGATTATCTTTTGTGTAGCCCCAATGAAATGAATGCAAGTGCTAAACTTAGAACCAAAAAATAAAAAAATGACCTCTTCTGTATGGTAATATGTTGCATTCAGTGACAGTGACCGTTATTGCAACTGCCAAGTGCAATATTGTCCATGAATCACTTTTTCGACAATTAATTCTAAGCTTAAATCAAAGTCTGGATCATCAAAAACCTCTCTGGAGGCTGAAATGTTCTCAATTTTTAGGTCAGATCCTCGCTCAAATGGTTAAAAATTTCAACTGGTTCTCACAGAGATTACCATACATGAGCACACACGCACGCACGCACGCACACACACACCCTCACACACACACATATCCTCACACAAGCCCACATCTTTGCACAAAGGCAGTTATGAAATGACTAGCTTAAACTAACAATGCTTAGCCAGATGACAGAGTGTGTAAATGTGAGGCTATTAAACAGAGAATTGCTTTTGCTCTGCCTCCATAATGGGCTATAGGTACAGTTAGCGTACATTAACAGGGGGCGGGGAGGGACAGTATGCCCTCTTACGCAAGCCTAGTGGCCCTTAATCATTCTGTAAGAGGGTTTGAAGGGATTGGGTGGTAGGGTTAATGTTCAGGCGCAGATGTACTCTTGTTTTTTTCTGTGTTAATTTGTTAAAATGTAACCAGAGGGTATAGTTTGCCGGGGCAAAGTCTCCTCCCCAAATCTATAGCTCATACATAATCATTATTTAGGGTTTTCTGAACTGCATCTGTGAACTGATGTCTTTTGGCATGTTGTTGATGCTCGTTCTGCATGGTGTGGTAATCTGCAGAGGCTCTTTCTTTCAATGAAATCAAGTCTCTAATTGGATCCAATCAAAGTACAAAACAAATGGCCGTGGCTTGTACTTGTCGGAGAGTCTGTCACGTTTTCATGTGGTTACGCCGAAAAATGTATCCGCTAATTTGACAGCAAAAACCAACAAAATGTGACATGATGCCTTTTCACAGTAAGACGTGGCGTTCATAATATTCACGACCGCTCCTGATTTGGTTCCTACATTTGTTCCTTTTTCTGAAGACTCAATTTTCTGATAATCAGGAATGATATCTGAACCAGTTTTCTCTTGTTTTGACCTGCTGGAGTTCAGCTGCACACTTCCTAAGAAACATGCTCGGCTCATCTTATATTTATAGTTATCAAACTACCGTACAACTCTTCTGATATATCTTTTGCCTCTCATCTTCTCTTACGCCTGCTCTTCTTTCTTTCTTTTTTTTTTTTAAAGTGATTTCAGGGATGATGCTGTTCTACTTTCACTTTGCATATGATTTTACACATTCATTGTATAAAGATGTGAACATTCGTTTCCATATGCATGTGTCTGAGTGATTTCTCGCGCATTTTTTTCTCATTAGCTTCTGATGACAATTGACTGAGGATGTGAATCTTTGATGATAATCACTACGAGCAAGATAAGAGAGAAGCTGAAAGGAGAAAAAAAAGTCATATTATCAACCAACCGATCATTAGTTTGCTGCTGATCAGTGTGCTAATATGCTCAGCGGCACACGAGGAGTTTTAATTAGGGTAATGAGAAACAGCATTCAGTTGATATCAAAGTAATGACACATGCGGACACGCCTGGACATCTAAATAGAATATTCCATCACTTCCAAAATGAGCTTTTCACATTCAATTACTCTCTATTATGCTGTAGATAAATGTGGTCAGTGGTTGGCTTAGCAGTGGTGAGTAAACATCATAAAGCCTGAGTGAAAGAGGGACACACACCGTGGCGATGTACATGTGCAAACACCAAGAGGACACCGAAATATAATGGAACTCATTGACTTATCTTTCCTGCTACCTGCTTTCTCCGTTGTTTCCTTCCAAGCCGCTGTTCCTCCTCTTGTCAAACATAAAGTAGTTTACTTCGGCCGAACCGGCGACCATAAATTATGCAGCACACATTACACACACGTTCAGATATTGAATGGTGTGTGTGTGTGTGTCGTGTGCAAAGTAAACACAGGGTATAGGGTTTATAGCGCAGCAGGCATTCTGCTCATGTCCTGTTTCTCCTCACACATCTGCCTGCATGCATCAGTTGTAGTTTTACAACCAACAATATTATCATGCGCTTGTTGTTTAAGACCCAGCTATTCTGTTTGGATATCAGTTCTGCTCTTGATAGCATCATATGCCAAAATGGAGAAGAGAAGATGGCCTTATGTTGCCTTCTTCTAATGCTCTACCCAATACTCTCGCTCCCTCCTTCCCCTGCTTTTTCTCTGCCTCTCTCTCTCTCTCTCTCTCTCTCTTTTCCTGCCTCTCTCCCACTGTGTTCTGGGCTCTCTCTCTCTCTCTGCCTCTCTCCTACCATCTGTTCAGTTTGCCGGGCCTGGGTAGTTTTACTGCTTAAAAGGGACTCTCCTAACCACCCATATATGTCCATTTATTATTCTCCGTGGGCTGTTCTATTCTGGTCCCAGTACAGTAGCGGACGCTGACCGGTGCCTCGCTTATGTTGAATAGGAGTGAAAAAGCTTCAGCGGGTCAGCACATGCACGGGAAAGGTGAGAGAGGCTCACCCCTGCCAGTTTACTAATAGAAAATATGTGGAGGAGGCAGAGAGAAAAGAGGAGAGACGAGAAAAACAATGTGAAGGAGAGCAGAGTGAGATATATCAAAAAGAGAACAGATGGCTGTAGGAAAAGAATTCCTACTGCAGAGAGCGAGAGAGAGAAAGAGAGAGAGAGAGAAAAAAAAAAAGAGATCCAAAGGGAAATAAAGAGCCATGCAGTGGAGAAGACAGAAGTTGTAGGTTGGGTCAGGGAAGGAATAATGGTGCTACTGCATTTTTAATAGTTGGCCACTTTGTAGCGACCCTTGTCTAATGGATTCTCTGCCTCTTAAAAGCTCCTGTCAGAGCCCTCTACCTCAAACAGTTACGCTACGGAAATTGCTGAGGGCTCCAACAGTCCCCAACACTTCCTGATAACATGTCCAGTGATCTAATATTGTCTGGCAGCAAACATAATTCCAGTTAGTACGCAGATGTTTTGGCAAATTGTGATTCAGAGCTAAATTTACTCACAGGAAGCAACAGATAAAACACCAAAGGCCTAAAAATGTCCAAGTGCTGATATTACTAAGTCTTTAAGAATTACAGCTCTGGCTTCTGGTACTAGTGTGCTGGCTTTTAGAACAATGCGCTAAGTGCCTGACAAAGATTTTATTGTTGGGATAAAAAGCTCTGACAAAGAGCACAACCTTTGGCTATTAGCTATTTAAAGGTTATGTTTGTTATTTGGTGCAACCTGGACATGAAACCTAGTTTCTGGGGAACATCATACCCATTGCAACCTTTAAAAATAATGACTAATTTGCAGATGAGCCCACTTTAGCTGGTTGTGTTTTTTAATATGTTTTTAAGCAATTGTGCATTTGTTTATTTACACCAGACAGGAGATTATGAGTCGTCGTACACATTTATTCTTCTATCATTTTGAAATTTAAAGTTTACAACCAAATCTGTGCACAAGTTAGTATAATGAACAGGTTTCAAAGCTGATCTGCTTCTGTTGTAGTTAGGATAATCGAATTGTTGTGTGCCAAAAGATGTTTTGTAGTTTGATACCAAATTTCACTACCTAAGGAGGAAATCTCTGACAAATTTCAGGTTGCAGAAACATAAAACTAATGAGTTGAAAAAGACAGTGTAAGTTAAGACACATTGTTTTTAGACACTGCTTTGAGTGCATTAAAATGCTGATAGGCTGAAAAATAAAACTGTTACTGTTAGATGCAACGCAGTTTTCTTTTTGTTGGAAAATTGTGCCTTTATAAAAGTATCACTGAAGCCATGCTATCATTACAGCTCTATTTATATTCATGTTACTTACATGCTTTCATGTTCTCATTGAAATTTAGCTGATGATTACTATTGTTTAGTCTCTCTAGTCGCAGCATCCCCCACTGACCTGCATGGGAGCTTTTTTAGGCCAAATTTGATGACCGTCTCAGCACTTGGGCATGTGTTGTCTTTATTTCACTTCCACCTTCAAGCTGCCACACTTTAATATGCTGTCACACTTTTCTGAATTTTAATGCCTTCCTCTATCACACACAAATTGACCCAGTATATTAAGGATGCTTATTTTGTTTCTTGGTGAATTAATTCTTTTTTTTTTTTTCCTTCAAAGCTTGCCATGTTACAGCTCTGCCGCAGTTAACAGCAGCAGTTTAATGATCTGTAATGAATTTTGCATTTCATTAGCCCATCATTACTTATGCACATTCATTGATTAATTTTTTTGAAACTGCTCAACAAGGCTATTGGAAGGCAAAAATCTGCAGAATGACAAGATATATTACAGAAACAGAAAAAAATCAGAAGAATAAAAAATCTTGATATAATGATATAAAGACTGATATAATGTTTGTTTAGTAAAATCAATTTGACCAAACAGTTTTTCAGTGTGTCATTTTTTGTTAGTATTTAAATATGGAGTATGGAAACTGTAAGTACCAAATGGAAATGAATAATATTCAATAACGACAGTCTTTATTTGCATATATTCTTTAAATGCAAGATATCATCTTCCTGGGGATTTGGTCGATGCATATCTTATTATCGTTTTTCATTCATTGTGTAAACTCCCTGGTGGTTGTGTGACGGGGGCGGGGTATGAGGGTTAGTGCGTTGGTGGGCGAGTGATCCCTACATCAGGGACCAGACAGATAATTGAAAGAATGGCCCGAGGGACACCCCCTCCCCATATGTTATTCCTCATCCTACTTAGCTCTTATGTCCTGCCATCTCTCTCTCTTCTCCTTTCTCAATCTCCTCTTCGTGTCTTTTCTTTTGTTTGTGTCTATCTTTGTTTCCAAGTGTGCATGGTGATCATGTTAGAAATACCTTTACAGTGAATCGATCCTCGTCCTTCACTAAAGTGATCGTTTCGTTCACCTTTTTGATGTGTTTTGTTCCTTTAGCTCCCTTACATTTCACTGAATGCCATTTCAGTCGTTCCAAAGATGCGTACCTGCTTCCAGCTTTACATTGGACCATAGAATTATAATTATAGCGGTAACTATCTTGAGGAGAGTTAGGGTTTTCAGTGGAAGTAATAGAAAGTCATTGATTATCTTTATCTGCACATTTTTCATCCCACAAGGACTTAATAGTATTCACCCATAAGACTTTTTTATATTTTGTTTGTTTGCAGCAAGAGCACTATTAAAAGTCTGTGCTATAACTGATGCTCAATTTATTTCACACCATCATAACCAAAATAAGCCCTTTGACACCTGAAACATATATGTATACTATTAATTACACACCTGTGAAGCCTATGAGTTAAATGTAATTAGTACATGTTGAAATCAATGAATGTGCATCAGAATTAAACCTCCAAACCCAGTATTTCACACAACTTGATTTAAAACCTGGGAAAATACCTCATACCATAAGCTAATGTTAAATATCCAGAGCTTAAAATCAGACTGTAGGAGACGTGTGTGTGTGCTCCTGAGTCTTTTTACATGCATGTATTTGTGCTGCCAACCTCCCCCCAAAAAGTGTTAATATGTACAGTAGTATGATCTATGCTAATTTTTGAACACCTGAATCGTCTCCAAAACGTTGTTGCCACTATTATTTATTGTTTCAAGTCAGACCTGAAAAAAGTCCAAAAAACAAAAACTGACAATTTTTAAAAATCCTGTGAAAATATTCAACACACAGCGTCTTCTGTCATTACTCCAGATTTACTGTTAAGTACCGACAGCTTTTGAATTCATGTAGTGCTGCACAATTTGATAAATATTGTATCATGGATCTATGTGCTGGGTTGTCAAGGAAAACACTTAGATCACTGATAATTTTATAGTTTATGTTTTTCACATCAAACTTACAAATGAGCATAAAAATACAAAAAAAACCCTGTTTTCCCAATAATTTAATATTTTAAATAATTAAATGAATGAAACAATAAAAAGTCACCACCTGGATTTCAGTAAACCATTGGGTATTTACCGCAGTGATAAATATGTTTCCGTGGCAACAAGTTCTTTAACTCTAACTGATGCAATGAGTCGTTTCAGTTTGATAGAGAGCATAAAGATTATTTTATTTGACCTTTATTTGACCTTTATTTTACCAGGTGAAATCAATTGAGAACAGCTTCTCATTTACAACAATGATCTGGCAAGATGCCCCAGCAGCCAAGAACAAAAAAAAAAACGAACAGCATAAGAAAAACAGATAAAAGGAGACAGCATAGATGAATCCAGGACTCACATCCAATGGTGAAGAGACTATGACGTTAAAAACAACATAAGTAACTACTAGAGTGTATGTTAAAAAACAAAATAAATAAATGCTAAAGCGTATTAGACTGTGTTTCAATGGAAAAAGGTCATGTGGTCTGATGAGTCCAGACTGGCCCTGTTCCAGAGTGATGGAGGCATCAGGGTGAGAAGAGAGGTGGATGAAGGGATTACCCATCATGCCTAGTGCCTACAGTACAAGGATGTGCACGTACAAAGCAGTGCTATGATCTGGGGTTGGTTCAGTTGGTCAGGTGTAGATTCAGCAACATTATGTATGCAGAAAATGAGATCAGATGACTACCTGAATATACTAAAAGTCTGAACATCAGTGGATTTTCTTCTTCCCTGACGGAAGAGGCATATTTCAAGATGATCATTTCAGGATTCATCAGGCTCAAATTGTCAAAGAATTAAGCATGACATCAGACCAGACCCAACTGAGAATGTTTGGGAGTTAATGCAGTGGTCCAACAAACAGTTAATGCAACTATAGAGAAAATAAATGTGTGTGTGTGAAGGCAGTCCAACGAATATTGTCCGTGTTACTTTTTTTTTTTTTTTTTTGGCTGGACAGTGTACAAATAGCGGTGATACATTATGGAGTCAGTCCTTTTATCTCTATGAGCTGAGAAGTACTTGTAAGTGGTGCAAGACTTGCAAGCACATTTGTAATTATGTTCGGTGTGTTTGGCTTCCAGGCTGGCTTCGTGCCTCTTTAAAAGTCAAGGCTTTCATTGTCATCCATTCATCACTTTCTTTTCTGCTGTTTAAGGTTCTGATATGATTTTGTCATGTTGCAGTGTGTTTTAGAGATTTTTGTTTTACTCTTCCTGTTCGGCGTTGCTGAGCTTGAGTGCAAACTAAATGCATATAGCATAGGTCACATTTTTATTTGGCCACAAATTCAGGACTTCCTGTTCTTTAGCATCCATTCACACCTGGTCTGTACGCTACATATTCATGTGACCAGATGCTGCAGATGATAAACTGCCTAAACAGAGACTGAATGGTCATCTCTTTATTTCTTATGGGTGCAGGTAATGAACAGACTGCACACAAACTGAACAAAGGTTGTCGTGTTCATACATACATTATTTATATTTAATTATGTATAACCATGTTTTTGGTTTCATACTCACACATATTGACACAACTGGGGTTGCATTTGTCACGTTGCAGGCACACAAAGATTTTTTGTTGTTGTTTCCAAACAGCACAGTAGGACAGAAGTGGGAACAAACTCTGGAGGTTGACCTCTGCACTTTTGCTTTCTCAGTTTGAGAGGAATACATAAAGAAACACAGTTAAAGTCTATAAACCTGCCACAGTGTTTGCTCTCACAGACAGTTTAGCTGGGTTACAGACACACTCTTGTCCCTGAGCCAGAGGTGGCTGGCCAGGCCAAACATCTCCCATTCCCTGCTAATGAAATCCTGAATAAAACCCTCCCTGCTCAGCTTGATCCCTCACTCACACGCACACACAGTTGTGCAAGTACACACAACCACAAACACATGCACTCACTCTCCAGGGTTCTGCACATACACATACAAACACACACACACACACTCACACGCACACACACACACACACGGCACCCCTGCAGTCCCAGCCGGGGATTATCCTGTGAAAACACTCCTTTTGTTGGGCCCCAGTCAAATTACTTTTTGGAGCTCTCATGCTTTTATCAGAGCTATCTACATAACTGTGTGTGTGTGTGCGAGTGAGTGTGTGCGGGCATGCATGTCAAGGCAGTCCAAACATAGGCTGTGGCTGATTGCAGGGAGCACATCCAAAGTGAATGGTCACTAATGACACTTGAAAGTAAGCTGTTTACATTTGCCTCAGTTTGTGTGTGAGAGAAAGAGCATGTGTGTATATACTCATATGCCAGTGATTTTCTAAAGATAGTATAATGCCAAATCACCATGTTGTGTTGTCTACTGGCAGACTAGCTCTAGTGTTTGAGATATTTCAACCTGACATTTATGAATAAAGACACTGATACCTTATAAACAAAACAAACCCCTGTTATACTTCTTGCTCCTCCAGCTCCAGTAAAGCTGTGCATTACTATTTCAACAGCACTGATCAGCGGTTCAAACATTTAAAGGACCTGTGTTTACATTTTTTGACAAGTGCACAACCTCTTAAGGAGACGGATGAGTGGTTGGACAAATTGTTTAACTTCCACAATGGAGACCGCTGTTGCGATCAACCTAATTAATTTTAGCAAAGAAGACGATCTTTCTTTTTACCAGAATAATAGTGATGGCAGATTGTAAAGTACTGGATAAAGTCATTTTGACAGATATTGCAATATGATGCTAGTCATTTTCACACACACACAAAAAAAAATGTGAGCATCTTGTACATGACTTGTTAGTGTCTCTTTTGCAAAAAAAAAACGGCTTTAGACTGGATGGTATTTTGGTATGGTTTGGAATTTTACCTTCGTCATCAAAAAAAAAAAAAAAATTTGCACCCTTTGCAATTTTGATATTGCACTTAGTCATAATGTGGTTCTGGTAATATTTCAATTAATTGTTCAGACCATGTTTTTCCTTAATATTGCTCTTATATGTTTTTGACCTCTTTGTTGTCTGGTATGAAGATGTGCTGACCAAACCAGAATACACAGAGTTCAGGGAGAAGATGAATGCCACTGTATGGTCATGCTTTACTTCAGTGGATAATTATTTTCTGGGATACCAACTCACAGCCTGGGCAGTGGCCAACCCAGTTGACTGGGCACAGATTGTTAAGCTACATTCAGTTCCTATTCATTCACGCTACTGGCTCTCCTCAGAGACTACCAGCCTTTTTCAAAGTTGCATGAGAGAGCGTGTATGTGTGTGTGTGTGTGTGTGTATGTTCAGTGCGACTATGTTTGGGCGTGTGACTGTCTAGTGTGTGAGTATGTGCATGTTTAAAGAGCATGCATGTGTGAGATGTGGGTTTCTGCTTGTGCTTGAGACACAAAAAGATGAGGCGAGAGTGCCAAAGTGAGAGATAAACAGAGACTAACAATGAAGGAGGAGAAGTAAAGCACGCACGTGAGCGTGTGCTCATGTGTACGTGGGTTTCGAGGGTACAAACTAGCTTTGTAGCTCTCAGTGAAGTGTTGATTTAAGTGGAAGTGGAGGGAGGAGATGGGATAAAAGGCCTGACTAGATTAGGATGGCACACACCACTGAGGCGTGCTGTATTGCTTGGCCTTTCAGCGCACTCTGTACTAAGTGTATGTGTGTGTCTGAAAGACGAGCGACTGTGTTGAGGACGTTCAAATAGGGTCTGAGGGAGCAACTGTTGGATGTAGTTACTCTGCTGCTGATATTGGTGCAGCTGTACAATAAAGCAGCAGATTAGCAGAGCTGCCACAGCTACTATAACAGCACTGAGAACACTAATCACTGCTCTGACATCTCAGCAATACTGTGCAGTGCATAGAATGTTACCACTGTGAAGTGCTATTTTGAAAGGGAGGTATGGAAGTTTTACAATGTTATCCAGAGTTCTGTTTGTGCAATCTTGACATCCCAGATTGTTTATCTCAGTAGTAGAGATAGGGAATAGATTTCAGGCATTGCTGCTGTTTTTTTTTTCCCTTGCCGTTATTTACTTTAATGTACTTATAACCTTGCACTTTCTGTCAGAAGGAGGCTGAATTACTGCATATTCAATCTCCCCCACCAGAAATCCAACTGTTTAGAGTCAATGCAGTCTCCAACAATAATAGTTCGTTGGCTAAGTCGCTGGAGGAACTGTCTTTTCATGTTAGTGTGTCTGAGTGTGGGAGACTGACAGGTGTGGGTAAAAATAACACTTTAACTGGTTTTAAATATTTGAGTTGTGCTTGATTTAACTGGGGCAGACAACATAACAGCTTCGAAAGTGGCAAGAGGTTGTACGAGTCGCCGTCCACCCTCTCGCTTTCAAATCCTGAACATAGTTTTGCACCGCTCTGTAGCCAAGCAGCAAAAACTTCTTTGTACTGGTAGAGTGGTTTGACTGTCACTGGGCTTGAGTGAAAAATACAGTGGAATGAGTGCAATGGACTGTCGCATTCTGGCAACCGTGAGGTAATAGTTCACGCTCAGCCATGGCTGCATTAATAGTTCATAATTATTCTTTTGCTCCGTTTCAGTGCTTCTTGTATCTCGTCATTTGTGCTGAACCATCAGATGAGGCCGAGACATTTGTCTGCATGTGGTACAGCAGCAATCTGCATATTTCATTGATTTAACTTCGTGAATGAATAATTAAGACCCTAGGAGGCTTTGTCTCCATGTGCATATATGTTTGTTGTCTTTGTATGCATATGTATGTAGCTGATGTATGCATTTATAGGTTTAGCTAGTGTGTGTTTACGAAGAAGTCCTTCATGCAGTAAATACAGCAGGGTAACAGTGTAGAAGTAGTGGAATACATTTAGACATTCTTATCAAAGCATGACATTGTTCTTGGACTCTGCATAGTTGTGGCTGTGGGGTGTTTCTCAGGGTTCCTGTGGTCATTTGTGCCGTTTTTGGGCTGACCTATGACTCAGGGCGACTGACTCATTCCAGCAGAATAGAAGTTGGCTGAGCTGCACTGGATTTCCTAAACTAATATTATATGAGAACATTTTTACTGTTATATCCCCTAATCCCTTTATTTTAACTCCCTGAGCAACAGTGAATGAAGTAAGTCAGAATTTCCTTTTTTTTTTTTTATATACCAATATTTAACATAGCAAAGTAGTGAGCGGACAGGAAATAATGATAAAGGAATTAGGAATGCAGGAAGTCAAAGTGACAGTATCTTTGACACCCTTAACCACTGCGCAGAGTAATCAATGCTCTGGAATGTAAAAATTTAGAAATGGATTTGTGCAGGCGTATAAAAAAGATTTACAGCAAGTACACATGCCCACACACAAACACGCAGAACAAGTGTCAACCGCTAGATTAGATGCAGTGGAGACTCTGAGTACGACAGGAGGAGCATTCAGTGCACCGCTATAACAGAAAATACTAACTGTAGCACTCTTACCAGTACAACCCTAGAATTATCCTCTCAGCAGAGGTCTTGCTCAGTCCTCCCTGTCTCTCTCCAGAAGGAATCAATAGCGTGGGGGGGAACTTTCATTCAGTATGGAGCGAGACCCACCTGCATACTAGGCATAAAATAACTGAGGATAATTTATTCTTCTGTGAAGGATAAGAAGACAGTTTTGTGAGCTGTATGCTAAAATGATCATACTGATGACTGAATTTTATGCCTCTGTTTTGCATTATTGCTGTAGCACTATATTGGATTAAATACTAAGCAGAGAGAGGTGAAAATGCAACCAACCAATCTTCATATTGCACTGCAGTAAGTTGATCCAAAGGATTATTTTCGAAAAGTCAATGTATTCCAGTAATGGATATCTCTTGCTATGGGGTACAGTGTCTATGTGCCATCCATAAATAAATTTGCTTATGATTTGACAGACAAGTACCCTTTTTATTAACAGAGGTGGAAAAGTATGTGCCCTCTTGACTCAAGTATTCACACAGATACACCGTATAAATAATGACAGGTAAAAATAGAAGTACTTTTTCAACTTCCAAGTGAGAGAATGCAGTCTCTGTAATGTACTCACAGTATAAAAGTGAACTCCAGACCTTTGAAGGACATTTCTACTAGCTCTTTCTGTGCAAAGCTAACTGAATAGCATGCCATTTTTAAAAAAGTAATGCAGACTATTTAGTCTATTCAGTCCACATTGATTCCAGTTATGACATTTTCATCTTGTTTAATCATTCATTATGCTGGGAATGTATGCAGCTATGCAAAATGAGAATCACTGGTAATAATTCTAAATGATAGAGTGCATTTTCTCTCTGAGTGTAAAGTAAAGTGTAGGAAAGACTACTCTCAGAACAGTAAAAAGGAAGTCATTTCCAGAACACATTTATGACTACCAAAACCACTAACAAATCAATGCTATGTATCCACACACTGTATCACTCACTGAATTAAGTATAAAGCTCATTGTTTACACACATCTGTATTATGGTATCATCAAATTTTCATCTTCAAACAAAACACTCAAAATAACACTGTGTCTTATGATATTCATGTGCTGCATCAGCTGATAGTTTACATTATACCTCTGTTACCTTAGCTCTGTTTGTAGACTTAAAAAAAACACAGTAAAACCACAAATGATCTCTGTTTTCTGTACGGTTTGTGTTGTCGGTAGCTGAACTAAAGATCTGCTTGGAATCGTGCAAACAAGGTCAGAACTGTCACAGTTTAGTCTGAACCGGAAAGAAAATAATATCACATAATAACTTTATACCTTCACAATCCTTATAAACAAGCTCACCCACGTAGAAGAAACACTCTGATTTCAGCATCAAACTCCATTCTTTTCATTTTACAGCTGTGTCCAGTGGGGAAAAAACAAACGCTTCTAGATTTTATCACTTTGTCATTTTATTTGACTCTAAAAGTTGTTTCTTAGTGGTTTTCATCTCACCTCATCACTTTCTGATATTTTGGTCAAAGGCCCAGTGGCATTAATTAGTTTTCTTCACCATGGGAGACTGGCAGAGTGACTCACTACTCCCTCTAGTGGTCACATAAATCCACCAGGCTGTTGATGTGAATATATTCAGTGTATATATCTTCAATCCAATACATTGGTGTCTTTGGCAGAATTTAGGAACACTTTATTCTAATCACTTTTGTAATTCTAAGTCAAGATACTACATATCACCCCTTTCAGTATAGTAACAAAGTCTTTTTACTTCGCTTCTTTACTTTTTAAAACTACAATATAGTAGAAGAACAATAAAATGATGCTCTGTCAACCTTACTGCTCTCTTTGCCACAGCAGCGCATGACCTGAGGATAAGCATAAGCATAACTCATATTTCCAAAAACCCTCAAGTACAGCCGTCCCAGGTGGTGCTGGTTACAGTCTGGAGAAGGCATCTGATGGATTGTACATCCACAGAGGATACTAGGTCAGAAAAGTTAAAGCTCAGCAGCAGAGAAGAGGCAAAGGGAGGAAAAAAAGAAGAGGATCAAACTGAGGAAGGACAAAGGAACAGATAAGGCAAAGAGGAGAAAGAAAGGGGCCACAGGAAAGTATGAAGAGCTTTGCTGTTCAGTCAAGAGTTGTTTGTATGAAAGGTCGTATAGGAATTCCTCACTCCTCCAAGTGAGATCAGTGGAGTTGGTCGCTATCCTCCACTGAAATGGAACCTTTTCTGTGTCATACGTCACATATTCACTCACATTATCTTAAGCATTAATCATCAACACTGTATTCACATTTGTACAGTTATTAATTATGCATTTTGTTTTCATGCCCAATATGCTTTTTTTTCTCCTCATTATAGATAGAAAAAAAGAGAAACTTTACATTTAACATTATGAGGAAAATAAATTGAGAAATATGGAAGTCAGACAAGACCTTATTGCAGATGGACTGGCCTTAACACACTCACGCAGGGATCCAGACACACAATCTGGATTCTACAACAGTCACTCAGAGACAAGAAGTCCCGCAGAATCACAGAATGAGTGACAAGCCCAGACAGAAGGGAAATGGGACTAACTAAAGTGGTGAGGAGAAACAGAGACAAAGCAGCAGAGACAGACTCTTGCTTTCTTCCAAAGTACAGCCACAAGCTGTTGATCTCAGTCTGCCAGCCTAGCTTAACTTCCCAGCCATAGATAAGCTTGGTGTATGTGTGTGTGTGTGTGTGTGTGTGTGTGTGTGTGTGTGTGTGTGTATGTGTGTGTGTGTGCATAATTGATAAGCATAGCCAAATCATGATCTAGAGATTATTGTGACCAGTGGCACGAAAGAGGAAAGGGAAGAGAAAATGGAAATAAAAGAAAAGAGGAAGAGTGGATTTATTGGGAGAATTGTTAGCGAGTACATACTAACACAATTACAGATTATAGAGCAGGAACTAGTTTATATTCATCCCACATTTACCTGTAAGCAGCAGTATGTTCACATACACATTCCCGTAGGCTTCCTGTGTATAGCTCTCACCTCCCTCTCTTTCTCTATCTCCCTTCAATAGCTCTCTCCCTCCCCTTTTTTACTTTCAAGGAAGGGTAATCCCTCTTGTAGCTAATGTGCTGTGACATTTCATGGTACAATAGGATTTGGGAGACACTATGTATTCTCATGGTGCTGGGGTCTGGCTGATAACCCATGCTGTCTGGGTGATTTTGGACTGCAGCAACTCTTGGACTTCAGTTTTATCTCACTTTGGATATCTAATTCTCAAGGTGGAAATTCAATTTGGAATAATACAGATTCTGAGGTGACATTTTGGATGATTGTTGGTAAACCACACAGACCGCATTCTGTCACAACCTCTTGGTGTTAAAAAAAATGCACTAATAATTAGATATGATTAATAGATTTTGCACGGCTGTGACAGATTTGCTTTTTTTCTGAGTGGGGGCTCAGGTGACAGCAAATCCAATATGCTGACTGAGTGGTGTGTATTCAACACACACTGCAGTGTCTGACATTTGAAGTCCCTTACCTTTGTCAAAGTGCTTCCTAAGCATTCAACATGGGACAGAGCATAAAAGAAAGACAGTTTTCCCTGCGTGATTAAAATATTTGCATTTATATTCCTCCAGATATAGTGGATATGCTGATGGTGGTACATATGTTCCATTAAGATCTCACAATACATACATGCAGATAATATACATTCTAACACACAATCCCAATGTAATTTATCATTGTCATTTCCTCAGCAGACAGGAGGCAGTTGGGGTACATGATGGATATATGAAATCTAGGACTGTGCCGCTAGAGATTAGGGTTCACATCCTGGCTCCTGTAGGTTTGTAGGTTTACACAGTAAAAGTGCTTTTTTGGTGTGGAAAAGATTGTAGTTTGGGTCATACATTACTTACACTGTGAGCCATCATCTCAAATCACATCTTTTTGGACTTTTGCTGTGTTAAACCACTGTGTTGGTATTGTTCTCCAGCTCCTGCTGTTGGCACATAACCTAAATGTAAAAGTCAATAAATAGCTACATACAAACGTAATTAATGAAAGACACAGTTAAAAAGTCCAGTTAAAACTCTGGTGCTACCGAGGGTTGAAGTTTCCAGATCTGAAATCCATGTAATAAGTGATCTCGTGGTCCATCTTTGAATAGTAGCTCTGTTAATTAGATCTAATGTGTGACATGTCATTCCAAATTTTCTTATTCTACATTGTACGTTGACAATAAATGTATTATATTGCATTGTATTCTATATCCTCCTGCCTTTGTCATCATTACTGTGATTTGATGTGCAGTACCTGAATGAGGTGGCACCGGTGAAGAAAGCCCTGGGTTTGATTCCAGCACTGGCCACTGTGGGCTTTCTGTGTGGGGTCTGCACGTTTTCTCTGTGTTTGAGTGGGTTTGCTCCAGCTTTGTCCCACCGTCCAAAGATATACACCTTAACAACCCTTAGGTGCAGATGTGGGAATGAATGGTTGTTTTTCTGTATGTGTCAGCTTTGCAATGAGCTGGCGACACTTCCAGGTTGTACCCCGCCTTCGATTGCTGGTATCTAGCATAGTGTTAGCCTCATAGCATAATCGCCTGAGTAATTTTTTTTGGGGCCAAATTGTGATATCTGCATAATTTACTCTCATAACACTGTTGCTTCATTTTGCATCACTGGCTATGTCCTGAAAAAAATGACTCAGGCAATTATGCTACAAAGCTAACAGTAGGCTCCAGCACTTCCACAACCCTTTCAAGGATTAAGCGGTTTGGAAAATGAATGAATGAATGAATGAAATTAAGCAAATTTGCTCGAGACAGGCCTCCTGTCTGTAGTTGTAGTTAATGGGTTCACTCACAAGTCTGTAAAATGACTTTGCTGCACAGTGCTGGATGAAGTTTACAGCATGACCATGTTAGCATTACCACACCTACGACCCCCTCAAAAACGACTCTGACAGCTCCACCCATTTTTTCCAAATATGGCCAAATGTCACCAAATTGCAAACTAGTGACCTCAGACACTAATGGGTGACTTCCTCTGTATACAATCTATGTTTAGTTCAGAAGCATTGAGAATATACTGAGTGTTTTGTAAATGCATACAATGGCAACATTTTATGCAGGCAAATGGGTAGGTACATTGTAGTTCTTGTTGAATCTGCACTGTTGTACTAGTTTATTCCACGTAGAAAGTTGGTAAATGTGACAAAAATATCTAATTTTTGGCTGCTACAGATGGCAATTCTCTCTTTTGGTTTAAGGAGTATTATAGAGATTTGACAAACTTTGATCATAAATGATAAATTCTTTATCAGGCAAGCTGCAAGTTAAACAGCAAACTTACAGTATTATAGTAAAAGAAAAGTGTTATCATGGACATAACGTCTCTGTTTAACTTGAGGTGAAAGGTGGAATCATGGTCTATGAGAGGGGAAACAGATAGCAGGGTTTTCCCTCGGATCAGCTGAAGGCCAAAGTGCTTATCTCACAAACAGAGCTGATGTGTGAGGATAGGATATGGGGGCGGCTAATGTGCTCAACAACCTTCAGGCGCAGATATAATGCTGCCACAGGGCCTTCAGCTGGACAGGGCTCGGAAGAGACAGAGTCGAAGGGGATACATGTTGCATAGCTTGCATGACATTTATAGGGAGATTAGGTTTTCTTGTCATTGTCTGAAGAAGGATGCCCGGTGGCGCTGGAGAAAAGGTGCCGTCCTGAGAACGAGTGAATTTAAAGCTTCTGCAAGTGCATTTTTCTACTTTGCAACGGAAAGAACATTCTCATTTTCCCAATAACAACAGCGCAGGGTTGAAACCATAAAAATTGGTTTCGATATTATTAAATTATGCAAGACACACAAGGCTCTCACTGTCTTACTGAAATAAAAAAAGGGTGAGAACAAATTGCGGTTCTGAGGTTATCAGTTGACAATAATGGCTTCATAATATTTCCCATAATTCATGCCATTTTTCTCTTTGCTGAGTCAAGTTTTGGATTGTCAGACGTGGTGGCTTTACACCAAATGATAGAGGAAAACAGAGCCCGTATGATGCATAACCGTCTTTGTTAGCGGAGCGAGGATTACAACTGAACTATCCCGAGTGTTTGTGTAGCCAACAAGACTAACGACTTGTCATTCTGATTTGGTGTAGGATTCCTTTTGAGAGCGTGACGCCGAGCATGAGACAGATAGAGGCTGAGAGGCGTGAGTGTCACGCCCAGATTCATGAGACAGAGTTGGCATGCTTGCTATTGCTGCTTTGGCTGACTGTGTTATACCTGGAGGGAACTTGGTGCTGCCGCCGATACACTGTAGCCAATTTAGATGGAGCACAGCTGCTAAGAGGCTCCCCGAGGTGTGTGTGTATGTGTGTGTTTTAGGATTAAGCCACAGCACCAATTAAAGCCTCAGACTGGTTTTTAAAGGATAAATTATTAACAGCAGAAGTGACCTCTCTGGTGGCCTTTTCTGCTCTGCTGTCTTTTCCACTCCTCCTCGTTCTCCCTTCGTTTGTGTCCTATCGCGTCTTTTTTTCCTTCGCATTTCCGTGTTTGTTGTTATCCTCTGCAGCCCATTTTGGTTTCACTGTTTAGCTCCCTGCGTCTGTGTCCTTGTTCAACCTCTAAAAGATTACAAATGATTTGCTTTCTGTGTTCTAGGGTTTAAATGGAAAAAAAACAAATTGGCTGTAGTGGTGGGCAATATATCAAATATATTCAATGTATTGTAGCTTGGAGTAAATTACTATATCATGAACTTCACATCATTTTTTTGGAGCCAACAGCATTAGACTCGCCTTGGTATTTCGCTTCTTTGGTTCTTTGTTATGGCTCTGATTCACAAACACACAGAAAAACCTCACATATGTCATAAAATCCATATTATACTGGATGAGTGCTGGTGTATATACCTGAATTTTAGTATTATCATAATGTTAACTAGCTATTTAAATCTGTTTATACTGATTATTTTATCAAATTTTTTTGCATTCTTATTTTTTTTATTCATTATCAATGAATGGATTGGGCTCAATCAGTGCCAATAATAGCCTGAAATAAGAACTGAACATTTATTTATTATCTATAGTCTATCAAGTTGAAATTTTACAGACTCAACTTGTTTGTTTTGTGTCAGAGTTAATCCAAAATGGAAAGACTAAGATTTATGTTGCATTGATTAGTAATAGTCATATCATGTCAGCCTTAGGAAAGAAAATATATGGGTTGATCTTCAGTGTTAAGTAATGATGAATAATGACTTTGGTGTCTTTACAGCAGAACAAAAAATCTGTTAGATGGTTAAAACCTATGGCTATAATCATCTGTTATATCAATATATATTATTCTACAATTCCATGCTATTGTCACACTTTACACACTTAGGAAAGAAATATCCAGCTGTGATTCATATTGTATTTGACCATTCAGCCAAAATCTGTTGAAATAAGATTATTTTGTCCATATCTCCCAACATGTAAATTATTTTGATCATTAATGCAAAAAAAAAAGTCCAGTTGGCATCATAGAGGAGTAAAGACACCGTAAAATGTACATATTTAAGAGGATTAATCAGAGAATTTTTGTTTTTGTTCTTGTAAAATAATAAATGATAAATGTGATTAATTGATCATCAAAATAGCCGTTGATGAATTTAATAGTTTCCATCTAACTGATTAATGGTTGCAGCTCTTTGCATGTATTGAGCGTCTGCAAACAAATCAGAATCTGCTCCTGTCTTCTCAACAGGTCACACAGTGAAGGAGTGGCCAGAGTATATGGATGTGATTTATCAGCAAAGCATATTTGGCGATTTCTGTTCTTTCTGTTTACTCCGTCTTCCTCGCGCCCTGCTGTACATTTCTCTTCCAAGATGTGGTTTTCCTCACTGAATAGTTTGGTGTACTCATGCCTCCAGGATACAGTTGGACTTGATTGTTGCTTTATGCAGCTGCATTCCCTTTTTCCCTCGTGTTCAATAGCAAAAGCATGTTAGCCGGTAATGGATACTTTTAACCTTTTCCAGGTAATTTGATCAGGCCTTTAAATCAATCCAAGCACACACAGCGTCTGGATTATGATTGGTGAATACATCACTGTTCAGCTATTGTTTTTCAGATGGGTGAGCCATGTCTCTTTCTGATTGAATGAAAGGCTCAGTGCTGGATCCTAAATTATAAATGTGAGCTGCCGTGTATCGTCTCTCAAAGGGGACAAAAGAGGAGCGAGAGTTGAAGCGGTCTAAATGTATTTAACACTGGGGTAACTTTATGCTGCCATTCATATGTGGAATTTCCTGTGGAAAATGGTACGAGATCCGTTCACTATGTCGGTCCAGTTGCACGTCATAATAATCAAAGTCAATTATTTTTTGCTGTTCACTCTGTTAATGTAAAATTGGAGCTATAGGAATATAAAATGTGATCTTCTCAATAACAATAAAGTGCACACAGTGTAGGAATGTATTTCTAATCGGTACACATTTTGTCAAATGATTTGTCCTACCTCTTTCGTGTGTTTCATACTTTGTTTTGCTTCTCCAGTCCATCTCCGCTGGATTTTTTTTTTTTTCTATGTAATCTTCAGAAATATAAAAGAATAATGATTTTGCCTTGCTCTACCTTTGTTCTGATGCCCTTTTATGGATTTTCCTTCTCGATATCCTCAGGTCATCATCTGATTTCAGTCGGAGGGCTGGGATCCTACTCAATATGTTCTTGCACTGTGATCTTTTCCTCCCTCCCTCCCTCTTTTCCACCCTCTTTCTCCTTTTTCCTCTGATCCCTCCTGCTTGATTTCTCTTTCCGTGATTATTTGCTCCTTTCAGATTTGATGAAGGAATTTAATTAGAGCAGAGAGAGAGAAACAGGAAGGAGCACGGGACAGAGTGAAGGATAGAGGGAGAGTGATAATGAATGGTCAGTGACCCTGAGAGCAGACAAGGTAAAGATAAGAGTGGTTAAATCAGACCGGTCGATGTGAAGGAGAGAGCCATATTGAACCTTGTTACTCCATCAGACAAGACTGTAAACAGATACTGTATAGTGCTGCTCTGTTACATTTCTTCACTTGCAGGGCTTAATAATCTGTGTTCACATGTCAGTTTCTAATTCTGTTAATCACCATAGCGCTGAGAGAGGGATGACCTTTAACAGGACTTCTTGTTTCCAGTGTTTTCACATGACTCCCATTAACATACATTATAACCAACAGAATTCATCAACCTTGGGCTGGCTTTGTAATACAGTTGTTGTGTTCTTAAGTTCTGGGATATGGAGTTTTGTAAATGAACTGTGAAAAACATTTGTTAATTTGCAAATGGCAAAAAAAAAACTGAGGAATGCTAATCATTTTCTCTAAACAGTTGTGTAATGGCTTCTGAGGCAATAATGGGAACATGTTAAGAGTTGGAAAAAAGCATCTTCAGGCTTGACTCTGGTTTTTAAAATTCATTGTAAAAAAAAAAAAGGACATTTTACACTTTAAGAGGGTCTGAGTATAATGTTGTCGAGATGTGTTGGTTGCCCCACTCTCCACCCATATTATGAAATTAAAGTAAGATTATTTTACATTTTGATGCATTGATTTTGACCAATATTTAGTTAACCCTCAAAGACCGACAACTATTTTTTGCGATGACTTCCAAATGAGTTTTTTTCATTTCCTGTAACCATTCCTGTGTCATTCATCTCCATTTATTATTTTATCCTCTGCATTTGTCAGTGAAAAGCAAATATTTCCTATATTTCAGCCAGCTATGGAGAAGCTCAGTTTATTATATCAGAACAAGAACAACTGAAGAAAATGTGACTTTTTCAACAAAATCTATCATTACGTGGATGTACAACTGCCATTTATCAAATAACATGGGTTTTACTAGTGATTCAGTGTTGCAGAATAAAATATAATGTTTCCATGTTCACTAGTGTGGCCTCTTAACATCCAAAAAGACACATATGATGTTTCTGAAAAGATGAGAAACTGCATTTTACCTGAGTTTTGTAGATATATTAATGGGATCAGTAATTCAAAAAGTATTAAACGGTTTAGATAAGTAGATTATTTTGGTCACCAGCAGCTGTAGTATGGTGCTACATTTCCCTTTAAGGATATATTTGATATTTGGCTTCATAATAGGCACCTACATCTTTATCCTTGGCGTTCTCCAGGTAACAAGAGTGAGCGTAATAATTGTTTTGTGTGTCGGCTGTTACTCAACACTTACCCAAACTGAAGTGACTGAATCGAACAAATTGTATAATGGTGCAATTGTATGATGGTGAATGGTATCTTGTTTTGCTTTGTTGTGCTGGATTCTGTGTTTGTGTGCATGTGCCTCGACATGACATCTGAATAACAGTGTGAAGTCAAAACTTCCACCTCTATCTACAGCAAAATGTCTTTACCAACACCTGATATTATGATGTTATTTTGTTGCCTTTTTAAGTTACGCGTTATGACACCCGAATGTCAACACAGAGAATTCGAAAGACATCAAGTATCGCAAAAATAAAAGCACTTGGGAGAGGTGGAAAAGTTGTTGTATCTATAAAAACAACAATGTGATATAAGTGTAATGGAAATGGATTCAGTAAAACAAAAATGTGCATGTGTAGACTAATAAGGAGACTGCAACGTTTACTGAATTAATATAAGAAACAACATATGAATGCTATATTAGATGGAAAACAGTAATGGAATGCCACCATGTATTAAGAGCTGCAGAAACAAATGGGTTTTGACAAATTGTGGAAGAGTTTGAAACAACGCTATATGATCCAGATGCGCATTTCACGTTTTCTGCTACAAAAGCTGTCACATTTTTGTCAATATATCTATTAAATCTGTCAGCTCCTCTATCAACATCTCAGACAGGTGGCATGTTATTGTGTGAAATTCTACTGTACTTCTAACAGGTACCTTTGAACACCTGTTAGAAGTACAATAGTTGGTAGTGAGGAATGTTCTCTTGATATTCACATTATAGAAGTGCATGCAGATATGCAGTAAATTGCAATTTCTGGCACAGTTTTTCTAACAATTTAAGGTGAAAATGTTTGATACATTTAGATGGACACCATTTTTAGCTGCTTTGGAACTGCAGTGATACACAAAAACACACTACCATTGCATCATTCACCCATATCTGCTGTGTGCGCAGTCCCTATGTCTATAGAGACATTTTAATTGATTCACTAATCAGAGAAGACAATGCACACAGTCACACACGCACAACAATTCCTATCTTTTTTAGCCTCTCATTGTTGCTCAGAGAAGACATCCCCACACACAAACACACACGCCAATTCCTATCTTTTCAGTTTCTTATTGTTTCCGTGGAGAAACATTATTCTGTCTGCACACTTATTCTATAGTGTCCATTCTTTGACCTGACGCTATATAAGCAGTCTTATTCTTATGCACTCGTATTCTGATGGTAATTTGGCTGGCTGAAAGGACTGGCAGAGGATTGTTCTGTCTCATTCAACAAAATACGGTAAAAAGTCATTCCTGGGATTAAAAAAAAAAAAAGCTCCGTGGTGGATTTCCAGGGCTCTGTTGTCATGTCTGCAGTTGCCGGTTGGCCCCCCGTTCATATGCTAATGAGGCAGCGCTTGATTGTTTCCTCATATTTTAATCTCCTGCACGGTGTTGGAGGAGAGGAGGGCAGGAGATAGGAGGAGCACGAGCATGAGGAAGAGATGAGACGAGAGGAAAAGAGATGATGGACCAGGAAAGGAGGAGAGGTCAGCGGATGGCGGGAGCTGAGGAATGGAGCGGAAGTTATGTAGGTGGTAGAGAAAAGCAAAATGTTTCATAAGAATAGTAAAAAGGTGAGGGACGTGCAGGGCAGACGGAGATTATTAATATGCACGAAGAAGATGATAAGATAAAGAGGGATAGAAGTGCTGCTGGGTGATAAGCATTAGGAAGGAATATACAGTTCACCTTTTAAGGAGACATCCAGAGTTCATTAGCACTGACAAAGAACCGGAGCTACTGCTTAAAGAACTCTGCAATATTTAACAGCGTTTCATTTAAACCTTAAGAAGAGTTAGTGATGAACAATGAAACCTCCACGCTTCCTGTTATACCAATCACAATTTAGGAACCCGCCGCTCCTCATGCATACTGCAGTGTTGAAACACTGACCAAGGGGCAGTGAGAGGAGGAGCAAGAGAGACTTTCTTGAATAAACTCACGGTCATTTACATAAATATACATAATAAAGGAGCTTTGTGCAAAGCTCCTCTTCAATATGCATGTTTTTTTTTTTTCATTTTGTAACTTGCATGCTAGAGGTCATGCAATTAAGGAGGAAGAATGTAGCCTATAAGTTTTGGAATATACTCTAAATCACCCAGTGGGTTTGAAGTATAATGTAGAGGAATGATTTTCCTGGATGTCACTCAATTTTTTTTTTTTTCGTAGAGTGTGCAAGATCAGCTTCGTCTGTGCCGTTGGATTTGCTACTCTGATTTTTGATCACATATGGTGCAGAAGAAATGCCTTGAGCAGGGACTTGAGTGTACGCCAGTAAATGCATAGTTCATATATAATACGTTCAGTATTAGAGAAGTGCATTTACCAAACTTATATACTGGACCTTACACGTCTCGCAGGGTTACAGAAAGAGAGTAAAAGCCTCACAGTATGAACGGGAAAATGCACACTATTAGATGGCTGTACTTTAGTCGACTTTTTGCAGTGTCTATGCATGGGCAAGGGCATTTTATGTTGCTTTTTTTTTCTTTTAGATGCACTATCATATCCATATCCAGATTCAGATTCAGAAAAACTTTATTTGTCCTGGGGGGTAATTTAAGGCACATGTGAGCAGCATGATATGAAAACAGGACAGTATGTATAAAAACAGGCACATAGCCATATCCTGCACAATTCATCCACTCCATTTAACCCATCTTGGCTACTAGCAGTGGCATCTGTTCATCTTCCTGGCACCTTCTACTCTATCTCTAAGTAAATCTTGGCAATGGCAATGTACCTTACATGTACGCTTTGTTCGTACACTGATGTACCCAAAGGAAACAGAAGGAGGATCAGATCAAGTATTTAAACCTTCTATTTTCTTGCTGGTAGGTTTCACTTAATGCGTCTGTTACCTTATGTTCTAAATACTTTGAATATTCTTGTTAAATTGAGATAATATCACTTAAACACTGTTGTCTGCCCCTCGTTTAAAGGGATATAAATGTGGATATATTAACAAATTGTGCAATTTAGGTGTGAATTACACAATATACAGTAAACATAAATTAATAAATACAGCTGGGGAAAAACATGGCTCCTCTTTACCATCAACATCATAGGTATATAAGGAGAGGAGCCTGTTTTTCTTCATGATGTTTATGCTGATGCTCTTTTTTTTATATGCATTTGTACTTATTTGGCCTTATTCCAGAACAAAAAAACTCATGTTGATGGGTTTATTTCAACAACACAAGCAGCTACAACCAAAAGAATAATAGCGGCCCATTCTACAGCAGATTCATATCAACTCCATGTTAAAGAGCCATCTCAGACGTAGCCTGCCTCCCCTTTCTGATCCTCTCTTAAACTACCACAGGAATTTTCTGAGAGCTCAGCAACAGTTCCTCTCCATCATCTCCTTATCTCCCACCAGGTCAGCCAGTATTAAACCCAAAGTGGATGTCCTACTGGGATGTTTGTGCAACTTGTTTATGGCTGCCCAAGTGTTGTTGATGCTGTTGCTGCTGATGTTAACAAGAGACGCAGAGAGGTAGACGACTAGAACATGGTGTTCCACTGGGAAGCAACCCAGACGACCTGATCTTGAAGAGACGGAGAGACACAAGTCCTCAGGAAGGAGACTGAGAGAGGAATGAGGGAGGAAATAAAATTAGAGAAGAGGTGAGGGATAAACAAGGGACTAGAGAGAATGAAAGTCAACTTTTAATGTAATGGTGGATAGATGAGACAGCGGAAAGAAAAAGGAAGCAAAGTGAAATATCAAGGTTAGTGAAAGTGGTTCTGTTGGCTTCAGATCAGCACTGCCACGAGACGTGGGAAATGTTTTGATGAGGCAAGGAATATGAACAATTTTACCAGCAGTATGTCTTATTTTTTTATGCAGGTTTTACAGTGTGCTTTAAGTAGAGTGCTTAAAAGTACATGTAAATTCCCTTTCTTTTCCTCTGCTATTCTTTTGTGAGATTTTACTGCATCAACACCATCACCTTTCTGCTGTGCCCTTTTTAATGTCATTGTTTTTCTTCACATTGTTTGCCGTTTCAGTGACTTAATAGTAGACTGATAAAGCTTACAGGCACGATGAGTTTTGAGTGTGTAGGTCCTAAAACAGTTAAATTACTCATTATCCCATAAAAGCCCAGTGCTACTTTAGTGTCAGTTCCCAAATGAAATTTTCTCTATATATCTAACCGTTCTTAATTGATTTATGACCACTTATTGTAATATTATCACCTGTATTAACATTTTATCAGTATAAATCAGGTATTTTCCTGTATTTAATTTACTGATCACGAAGATGTTCATAAAAATCTCAGATTAAAGTTGAGGATTATTATCATTATCAAAAACAGAGAAAGCTGCAGAAAAAGTGACTTTTTCAGTAAAATATATCATTAACTGAACATAAACCAAACATTTCCATCCACTATCATTGATCCAACTCCATGGGTTTTACTGGTGAATCAGTGTCGTAGAAGATGATGGTGTTTCCACGTTCACTACGGAGCCTCTGAACATCCAAATGGGTCATATCTGATGACCATGAAAAGATGACAAACTGCATTTTACACCAATTAAACAGTTTAGATCAGTAGAGGATTTTGGTCTGTGATGGATGTTTGGGTCCTTATCTGTTAATTCTACTTATGACAGGCTTCATTTGGATATATAGTATTATTAACCTTGTAACACCTTGCATGTTTGCCATAAAATGTAATATGATGGACTTCCCTGTGCATTTCTATTATTTTTATTATGAAAAATCTACATTTACAATTGTAAGGGTGTAGAAAGAGCGCAGATCTGTGCCAAGACCAGTTGTCCACTCTTCTTCCTGTCCTACAACCTTATGAAACCACAAACTATCACCTGTACTTCCCTCTTGTTTGTCAGCTGGTGCCAGTGGTTAATGTAACTAAGTGAGTTCTAATTCTAACCCACTTGATGGTGAGATTTATTAGCTCTCTTTATTAGCATTAGAGAAAGTGGAAAACAATCATCAGCCTCTTTAATGCTTCTTTTCCCATTAACCTAAGGGGTTCATCTTCTGCCCGTATTCTACTTTTCCACCAAGTTTTTTAAGTGAAAACTGTCACGGCAGGTTCTTGGTAATCCCGCTGGCAGACAGACAGATGGACAGACACACAGATGAAAACAAAGATAAACAGGAGTGATCACAAAACGTCCTCGGTGTAAGTAATAACTGGTGTACAGCAGCGTATCATAATTCCTAGAAATGATATTAGCAGGGAGCAAATCTCAAGGAAGTACAAATCTTTTTCGTGGAAATTTGAGCTGCTTGTTGAACCGGACTCTGAGATGATTTTATTTAATATTCCCCAGGTGTGACTTTCTCACACATATCGTGTAGCCTCTAGACGAATCACTAGCTATACCCCTGGTCTACACATTCCTCAACTTGACATTTAGAAATCCTATATTGGATATCGTTAGTCTTGTCTCTGAGAAGTCTATTTATACAGTATTAACTGAACTTTCAACACTCCAGTGCAGTCCTCTTTACATTTAACAGATTGGAAATAACTTTTCCCTCAGTGCTGATCACAAAAACCGGAACATTTGACAATCACACAAGGCGTAAACATGCCAATTTGCCAACCAGTTTGTTTCCTGTAAATTCCTGAAAACATGATTTGTTGTCTTTTCAAGGATTCTGACAGACGTGTAAGCTTAATTTAGCCTCTTGTGTAATCTCTAAACAGGGATGTTATATTAGGAGCCATGTTTCCATTCCGATGTATTCATAAGCTCTTCCTTAAACCCTTCCGCTGCTGTGTTTGGAGTAAGAGAGAATCTCAGCGCTGGACCCAAAAATAGACTGCATTCTTTCCTCTGTGTTTCAGGAAACATCAGAAGAGGCCGGAACAACCATCTCTCCCATGCCCCCCCTTTTCCTTTCTCCCATGTCCCATCCTACATCCCTAAATTCTTCCTTTTCATTAATTTGTTTAGATTCATTTTTATTTCATCCCTTTTACCACGTCTCTCTCATCCTGCCTTTCACTTTAAGTTCACCCCTCTGTGGGACGTTGTGTGACTTCTTTCCTCTCCCGCCTCTGTCTGTACTTCCATACCGTCACTTAATGTTTCCTCTCTTCAATCTATAATGGACTGCATCCAGTGTTTGATCTTTGTGAAGAATACGTGTTAATGTCTGCACATTGACGCCTACAGAATTGAGAAACAATGTGTTACATCAGGGGTCTCCAACCTTTTTTCCTCTGAGAGCTCATTTGACAAAATGCATGTGGTTGAGAGTTCTTTTATGTATTATAATACTCACATTTATTCATGTAGCTTGATTTCTCAGCCCAACAAATCTTACATTTTTAAAATGTCAATATCCAAAACTGAAATCCTATTTAATTTTACATTGGCAGCATATAATTATTTTATCTTTATGTCCATTATTAATTTATATTTGATATTTCTACTTGTCATATTACTATCATTGAAAACAAATGTTATTAGCATTGCTAATAGATGCATTACTTTCTGCACATCTCTACACCACACTGTCTTCTTTTTATAGTTCACATACCTGTGATATATTCTGTTTTTTTTTTTCCTACAGATAGATTACTGGCGCTGCATATAGTCAGCAAAAGTGCAGCATGTAGAAGCGTATCTATTTAGGTTCGCTGTTATGGAATCCTCTAAGTGTTCATCTGTCAGTCTGGTTTCTGGTGTAGATTTTATGACATTCCTGTCAGAAAATGCTGCTTCCCAATGGTATGTAGATCCAAATAAAGCAGACATATTCAGGGCTTCTCGATGACGTATCTGATTTAGTTTTCTGGCGTTTCCAGCTTCCAGAAAAGTTGTGAATGCTGTTGAGAGTTTAGGTGGACATTCTCATGTAAATTAAAACCTCCATCTGTATCATCACAGACAAAGAAAACTTCAACCATCTGTCTTGAAATGAGATCTGATTTGTTGCAATCCTTTTGTTTTATTGTTCGCTGAATCTAAAATAACATTTCGGCTTCAACGTAAACTCTGCGAGGAGCTGAGATGTGTTTGTGTGTGTGAATGTATCCAGGGTCAGTTGAAACCCATTTTTCAGTGCCTTCCAGGATCTACTCATTGTTTGGTAAGTAGAGAACTCTTTAGGGAAAAGAGGTCTATCTATAGTTTGCACTTGTAAGTGTGTGCATATATTATGTCGGTCTATGTGTGTATGCGTACTAATGTAACCTTCATTTAGAGCAGTGGGTAGAGTTCAGGGGAACGCCTGAATAATGGATGGTGCGAAGAAGTAAAACAAAACGAGAGCGCGAAAACAGTGTATGGAAGAAGGTGAGATTGAATATTTGTTGGATATAACTCACTGTAGACAAACACATGCATTGCAGACTTTACTTTCACGGCAGTATGAGCAGGAATATGAGCTGGTGGAGTCTCCTTACCCTCAGAACAGAAGCTAAGAATAAGGAAGCTGAAATAGTGGGGCTAATTAGAAATACTGAGCTGCATGTAGTGTCTCTTACAACGTGTCAAGCTTCTGATATGTTCGTCTCTCAGTTAACTTGATCTTTTTCCACAAAGTGTAACCGTGGAGATCATCATCCAGAAAAGCAAATATTTACATAGAGATCTTGGCAGGGGTCTATGTGCATAAAAACGGAGCCAACATGTGAAACTTTGTCATTGATTACACCTAATATATGTCGTGAAGCTAGCAATTGATGTCATACTGCCTGTGAAAAAAAAAAGGTGATACAACTGGATTGCAAGAACTTGATCAAATTTATTTTTCATTCCTACTATATTCACAAGATGTCTTGACAAAAATATAATTCTTTTCTTCTGTGCTTGGCTTTCTATTTAATGTAATAGCGTGTCTGATGTGCTCATCGGGTAGTCACAGCACATATATGACACTGTGCAGCATGTTGCAGCTCACAGACTCAGCCTTGCATGAAATCTACTAAAAAGCAGTGACTGTGTTTGCTTTGTGTGACAGTTTGTGTCTCTGCCTCTGAGCCTTTTCCCCACTGCGAGAGCTGCTCCACTGTACTAAGTGTGTCAACAATACCAGCTGAGAGGCAACCTTCAGTCCACACGCTCAGACTGCAGAGTAAATCCTTAAAAGAGAGAAATAGGGAGAAGAAGAAGAAGAGGAGGCAGGAAGAGGAAGGAGGGAGAATATAGAACGAGTGTGACCGAAGTGCAAGGAAAGAGGTGAAAAGAGTAATAGATTGGGCAATGGAGGATTTGACAATGAGTAAAAGAGGGAGAAAAGAGGAGAAGAAGTGTCGTTGCCAAACAGAGAGATTTTAATGTTTCAGAGAATTTCCTTATCTCGGTCTCTGACAGCTCACTTATCAGCTCAACCCTGACAGGTGCACAAATTGACTTTAAGAGGTTCCCTATGCAAGGCCTTTGATCAGGTGTGTGTGTGTGCGCGTTGTATAGACAGGTGAGACATTTTGAACATTTGTGCACATCTGAACATCTTAGCATGTGTCTGAAGGAAGAAAGGCTCTTTTCTGCTGTGGATCATAGTGGAATAAAATGTAATTTTCATATGAGATAAGGTTGGCTCTTAATGCTGCCATTCTGGCTACATTCATGCGTGTGCATTGTGTGTGTTGGCATTGTGTTTACAAGCATGCAGTATGTAGCATGTCTTATCTAAGGCATATTATATTGCTTTATTTGTATCCCACACCTCCTGTCAAACATGCATCCTTGTTATCTTCCTCAGTTTGCCCGTAAACAAACCTGAAACTGCAGACTTTTCTCAGTGAATACAGCATTGAGGGGCATTCTGAAGAAAATGCCAAACTGTACATGTTAACTTTTAGAAGAAACTCGCAATAAAGGGTAGTATTTGTCACAGCCATTAAAATGAAGTATTACCCAGTGCAGCCTGTTTTCATTTTTGTACTTTGTCATGTTTTTGTTGAAGTGTATAGGCTCATTCTCTGGCTGTTAGTATAAGGCGCTGGCCTGTAAATGACACTTCTCCACAGGCACCATCTCCTTTTACTGCTGAATGTCTGCTGTACATGTACTGAATCCTGTTAGTGCTGTCTCTCTGAGCTGCCAGCGCGCATGTGTGTGTCAGAAATTGTGTGTCAGTTGAGGGAAGTACAGGTAATGGATTAATATCAGAGTTGGCTCAGGCTCCACATTGCTGTGTGGTGACAACCTGTCATTATCACAAACAGCGGCTCACACACACATAGACATGCACATGCTTGTGTGCATGTGTGTACACACACCTTTGAATTCTTTACGCTTCCAAACTTAGGACCAGATTTCCCACCGCTTTGCAACAGCGCAAACCCTCTATTGGTGTTAAAAAAACTGCTGATAAAGAGGCGCATGGAAAAGTTAGTGCTAATATAGTGTGGACACAGTTCTTTTTGCACCCAGCCTAATTGCATATGTATTTGTAGGACTTTAAATGATAGGTACAATGTAACTTATTTAGGTTTGTGGTTCTTAATTGACTACAAATCGCCCCGTTTTTTGTGCCTGGCATGGCTATGACAGTTGCACATGGAGAAGATGCTGATAAGAACAGAGAGCAGGTGGTAGAAGAGAAAGTATTTTCTCCACTCATGTTGATTTATATGGGATGCCAGAGGAAGATGTCTCACAACATATCACCTGCAAAACAGTCCGAATTTTCACCTGTGTTGTTCCTCTGAATGAAACTAATACAGACAGGACACAATGTTTCCTCCACATTAGTGACTGAAAAAAACAAAAGTTCCGACCATAAACACATCACTGTAGGTTATGCAATTCAGAAGTCAGCACTATGTTAGGCTCCAAATGTTGAAACAATGAAATGTGTACATATATCAAAAATACTGTGTGTAATTCACATCACCAGCAAAGGGGGGATTTCGCCGCATACTGGACTACCAAGCAAGTAGCACCGATGTTACATCTATGTCATTTACATGCATGTAAATGAAGGCGTATTCTTACATTGGGTGCAAAGTCAGCCCCTTTCTATGCAAATAAGCCACGGTGCAAAATCTATCAAATTCACAAAACACCAGCGCAAATTGCACCATGCAGTCTGGCTAGTGCAATTACTGTCTGCAGAAATCTGGTGTTAACTGCGCAAACTCACCTCTAATCCTCTGTCTCTCTTTGTATATCTCTATATCTCCCATATGTACAAGGCTTGCATGATATTGAATTAGGGTTTAATGATGTCAGGCATGAAATCTTCAGTCAGATATTGGAGGGATGAGGTCAGAATGCTTGTTATCTCAGAGTTTCGGTACTTAAATATAAAAAGCGCTGGTGTTCAGACTGCTTTATTACATATTCATATATCCCTATTATCCAGCAATATCGGAGTGTAACAGTTGCAGAACACACTGATCTGCTGTTAATGAAGTTAAAGCCGCTATGCCGTGTGCAAATGTACACAGGGTTATGACACGCTGAGACACTTCCAGCTGTGACTCTGAACAGAGCATCAGTATTAATGTTTCTGCAGCTTTATTCAGTGACACATAGCATTATGAGTACATAGTAAGACATTAATCAAACATGTTCCAGACCTGCCTGAATCACATAAATTGGAGCCTATTTTGACGGACATTTCAGTAGATGGTGTCATAGATGTCAGATACTATCGACGGATGAACATCAGTTTGATTTTGAGAGCTCTGTTTGTCCATGTCTCTGTTCATAAAAGATACACATCTGAGGGTTTTTGAGTGTTTTCATTATGGACCAACCTGTGTCTGTAATGTGGAGAAACACCTGGAACACTAGAAGCTGATGCAAAAAAAGGACAAACTGCACTTGGGTGCAAAACTTTGTGGGTATTTTCCTGCCAGTAGATCTTTAGTGCAACACAATGTGAATAGGTGCAAAAACAGAGCAGACTAAAATCCTGTACAATTCCATCCACCAGTAAGAAGCATTCATTCTTTGTGGGTCCATAGACTAGAATTATCTCACCTGTCTTTTTCCTCTTACATGCATTATTTTCACTAGAAGGAACATCCTGCGATCATCTCAAACTGCAGCTAATTCTCCAGCTGGCTCCATCCAGTCAGAGTGACCGCTGAAGAGACTAGGCTTCTATGTGGAGCCAGTGTGAATGTTTTACACCAAACATCAAGGCGGTAGTCTGTGTTTTTGAATACTGTTGCCATGAGCCACAAGCCTTGTTTACTTCCTCTAAACTTAACCTAATAGTTTGCCAAAGGCAGCGGGCAGCAGGCAGAGTGTGCACTCTGAACCCATCGGTTCCAAAAACTCATTCTTGCACTGTCCTTCTTCATTTTATTAAGTTATTTAGACAGTATTGAGCTGTGTAATTGGACAGCAGAGGCCGGTAGGAAACATTCCAGTAAGTTAGGGGTGATGAAGGGCCCCAGCCTCGATTAAACCCTTGTTGGTACATTTGGCAGAAAACTTTTTAAGGCGGTATAAATGAACAATAAAGTCAACTTATAGCACAACCAAGTAAAGAGTAATTTATTATGTTAAATCATGTAATGTAGTGAAATGCTAATTATCACTTCCTAATAATAACACACACACGGCTTTTGTTTTTTGTCTGTACTGTGAAAGCTTTGTCATCTCTAAAAAAAAGTTCCCAATCTTGAAGATATTTCCTCTCTCTAAAAATGGAAGTGTAACTTGCATCAAGGCATGTCATTGCAGTCATGATAATAATACTCACTGAATAGGACTTTAATTGCATTGTCACAAGCTAATCCACGCATCTGTGGGAAACGTTTGTGTCATAATCATGAGCTATTATTTAATCTGTTGATTAACTTCCTTTTTGTTCCACCTATGGGGATATATGAAATATGATATAGGAAGAGTGCGTCAGAAGAACTGAGAAACAGAACTTAGTTGTTCACTAAATGTTACCTTGTGGGAAATAAAAGTAACATTTAAATTAGCTTTGTATTATTAATAAAGCAAATAAACATGTTTTTTTTTCTCTCTCTCTGCAGCAGTCCTATGCTCCTCCCCCACCACCCATGGCCCCGCCCAGTCCAGGTACCACAGGAGGAGGTGGTGGAGGTGGAGGTGGAGGTGGAGGTCAAGGAGGAGGGCTAGCGGAGCAGCTTAGTAAGACCAACCTGTACATCAGAGGTCTGCCACCCGCCACGACGGACCAGGACCTCATCAAACTCTGCCAGCCGTGAGTTCTATTCTATTCTATTGATGCTCTTTCAACTAGGGCAATATGTATAGAGCTTACATTAATTCTGTTCTAAAATAAAGTCAATTATTCAAGCTTTTTGCTATTAGAAAATCATGAAAAATGTCTAAATAACAAAATCAAAAATGATTCATTAACCCAACTTCAACCGTCATGGCAACATATTTTTACTTTTTCATAATATATTGATTAGAAATGCATTTCTCCGTCAGATATGGCATATAGTTTTGATAAAGCAAGTATATTTTTTAATCATGTTTTGTCTGTTTGGGTCATGTAGCTAGAAA
>JAPQRQ010000009.1:15963480-15982776 GCA_037367365.1 Apogon talboti | reverse complement strand
TCTCCTCTCCTCTCCTCTCCTCTCCTCTCCTCTCCTCTCCTCTCCTCTCCTCTCCTTATAATACCTGGAAAAACTAAAGTTAACTAAATAAAAAAAATTACTAAAACTAATAAATTGCTCAAATTAAGAATAATAAAAAGTACAATAAAATACTTAAAACTTAGCTAAAAGACAAAAACAAACTGAAAGACTAAATAGAAATAAAAACTAATGAAATAAAACAAAAACAGGAACAGGTGGACTTGTATGCCAAAAACACAGATCTGATTCATCGCAAAAGCAGTAACAAACATTTTCCTAATATGGAAAGTCAGTTACCAGCACACACATATGTACAAAACACGTACTGGTAGAGTTTCACTTTTCTGCCAGGAAAAAAACAACCTGCCAAAACACTGATGGTGCGTGAGATCTTTGTATGCACAAAAAACACACATGCGCATGCATGCAAGAAATCACACCCACACAAATACTTTTATGCCCAGACATGTACACACATGCATACACTTTCACACGCAGTGTAGGTGTTTACACACAGACACACATGCAAGTTTGAATCACACGGCGGTAGATGTCAACAAAGAGCTGGCTATTGCCAGATGGTGTGAGTAATGTGTGTTATTACCACTTTGGTGTTTTTGATCCACAGCGTTGCCTCATGCGTGTGTGCCTGTGTCTCCGTGTGTGTTTGTTTTTGAATCTCTGTGTGGGCGATTAGTCCAGCCTTTATTTTTTTCCAGTGTGTTTTCTACGTTTGCATCCACTGGATTGCTCTCAAAACCCCAGGCCATAGGCCTTGTTTACCACCAGCCATCACTTTGTGCTAAAACAACAAGACAACCATCAGATTTTATTTCATCTTGTCACAAGCTGTGAGTTTGTAAATACTCTAAAAATATCTTAAATTGTTGGAAAATTTGTAAAAAAAAATTGAACAATACTCCATCACACTCAACTCTCAATATGCTTTGAACAATACACAATGATCCTTGCAGAAACAGTGATTTTCTCTAAACCGATTTTGAAGATCATAAGCTGCACAACTGTTGTGTTATGTGTGATAGCAGCCTTTCAAAGCCTGCTTCTGTCTTTATTTTTAAAGTCTCCTGTCCCAATAGAGTTTGATGTGTGGCTGTCAGGCGGGCTAGTCTCTGTTCTCTTCTTCTTACTGACAGAGACTCTCCTGATGGTGACAACTAAATGATCTCTTCTTTATTAAACACCTCTTACTATCTCTCTATCGCTCCCTGACTACCTCGCTTCCTCCTCGCCTTCAGTGTCTCTTTTTATCTTTTGACTGACTGCTCTCCCTCTCCTCGTCTATTTCTCATTCCTCAGAGCCCGTCTCCCCCTCCTGCTTTTCCCCCCTCTCTGCTCTAAACCTCCCTCACTGTATCTCCGCCTGATTTCTCAATCATTTTGTCTCCCTTCTCGTTGTCTCCCTCTGTTTCCCTGAAAGCAGAGAGGACATACACTTCCTTCCCTCACTCGAGGTCAACAGTAGTCAGCCAGCCAGTCAACCAGATTGTCAGCCTGTCACTCTGTTTGATAGTCACTCAGCTAGCCAGTCATTGTGCAGCAGTGTTAAAACGTTAATTAAAAAGTCTCATCTGCAGAGCCAGGCAGTGATCTTGGCTGATCTCTCAGATCCTAGCTTTCCATCTCTGTGTTTCTCTCTCCCACTCAGGAAAGCGTGTCCTTTTTTTCCCTCCCTCCTACCTCCTTTGCCTCTTTCTCAGTTTCTTTGCCCCGCTCTTTCCAGGAGAACTCGAAAGACTGTGCTGATAAGAAACATTATTAACTTCTTTCCGAGAACAGAGAGCTAGAGCAGAATAGAAGTGGGATTGAGAGGAAAATAAAGGAAGAAGACAAAGACAGATGCAGAGGTGTGACACATACGAAGCAGAGCGAGGTAGTGAAATGGACGGCAGATGTTAAAAGTTGACAGAAAGAGAAAGGTATGGAGGCTGTCCTTCTCTCTTATAGACTCTCCGAGCAGTATCGGGTCTCATACAGATGAATGGTTATTATCGTCAGTTATGAGATACAGTTCTGTCTCTGTTCTGACGCCTGCGGGTTGGATTTGATACAGATGAGGATAGAAAGGATAGATAGAAGCGTAGATAGAAAACTCAGCTCTGATAAGATAAAGTGAGAAACTCTGAAAAACTGCATTAGAGTTAGTCTAGACTTCATTGATTTTGGGTCTCAGTGTCATTTATTTATTAATAGGTCTTGTTATAGTCTTATATACTTTAATAGCATATATATATATATATATATATATATATATATATATAGACACGCCTCGAGAGATTTATCAGAGGTAGAGTGTGTAAGATGACCACAGCAGAGTAATCGTGTATTTATGATGTTAAAATGTGTATATGAATTTTACAGATTGAACCTTGAAGTTGACTTAGAATTTTCTTATTTTTGACTCTAACCTGTTGTACACATGCATTTGTCACTATTTTATGGTAAAAACAAACAAACAAACAAACCAAAAAAAACAACAACTCAGTAAGTAATTTGAGGGTTTCCCTATTTTTGCAGATATGGGAAGATTGTATCAACAAAGGCCATCCTGGACAAGAACACCAATCAATGCAAAGGTGAGTGAGAATCTGCTAACTCTCTGTTATAATTCCTGTAGTCTCACAAACAGACCGCACCCCCCCACCCAACTTCACAAGCTCACAATTTGATACGGGATCCTGAAAGTCTAAGTCTGGAAAACATCAATGGAGAATTGATCGAACACGGCAGCTTAATGGCAGACCAATCAGTGTGCTATGGGGAGTGGTTTTGTTTTTATGAATCAGTTCCTCTTGCAGTATTTTGCATTCACTAATTACAGTACTCTTTGCCAAAAAGGTGTTTACAATGGGATACAGATTTTTTTTTAACTGTGTTACATCAAATTAAAAGAAATTGCTTAAGCTTGCTTAAACCACCAAATGCGCTATTTCACATAATCCATGTGTTTGCTATAGAGATGCATGTTTATCTGTGTGGAATGATTGTGTGTTTTATCACTGTATCCTTTAATCTTTCCAAATGATGCACCACTAAAGTCCCTTTATTTTGTTTTACCCCTCTGTGATGATGATTTCAGCATTGCACCCTAATGATACTCAGAGTTAAGCAGCTTTTGAAAGCAAGATGCTGGCATTGTTGTTACTGACCAAATCAAAATGGAGAACACCATACAATACCAACAATGTGTTTGAAATAGTCTCTGTGGTGAATGAGGCTCACTCAAGTGTCTTCTGATGAGGGTCTGCTTGATTGTTGGAGTGGTCTGAACAAAGCACTAATCAATATGATTGTAGTCGTCTGCTTTTGAAGAGGCACACAAGAGCATGTGTTCAGCATGATTGCTGCTCATCTGCCAGGGCTGTACTCAAAGGTACACTGATGTCGTTAGGACAGAGGCACAAACGCCACGTAATCAGCATATCAGCTGCAACAGCGCTAGAGTTTAGGAAAACGCAGCTTGATTCATAGGGCGACGAAATGTTTCAAGATTGTCAGATTTCTGTCTTGAGATAAAATATTTTGAGGAAGGGCTACTGTGAATTACCTTGCAGTGGGAATGTGTAATTTCACTGAAACTCCCCTGAAAGTGATTTTAATTATTATTTTGTATTACTCTAACTTTATCATTCTAGTACCTGCTTTGGTGTTACACTATCAAATATGGCTCTGAGCTTCGTGAGGATATTAAAATGTCTTTCCTGGCACCGTTGCGATTCTCAAGGGGAAGCAGAAATTCTATAGACCCAGTGATAATTATCAGTCATTCATTAAAATTTCATGGGTATTTATTTAAATGAAGTTTTGAAAAACCTGTTTCATTGCAGTCCCTATGATCCAGTTTTAGAAGTATGTGTTTGCCCACTGTAACTGCATGCTTCTCTTTAAAATGATGCCCAAACTTTACCTATGATTCATTTATTTATTTAATGTAGCATAATTTAACAACTTAAAATCTGCCTTAAAAATAACTTTTCTATTGAAATTACCAAGTGAAAACAAGACTGTTTGTGTTCCTCCTAGTAAAGAGTAAGGTCATTCTTAGATCTGTGCCAGCCCCATATATCTGGTATCAGGGGTATACGCCAGACCTCTGGGCTTTTGTGAATTCTAAACATTAAAGAGACTGTTTCTAAATGCATCCCCATACGTCCAGCCATCAGCGTACGGTCATTATTTAATCCGCTGAAATACAAACGGTACAATACGCAGAATGTTGCAGCTGCAGTAGCATTTTTGCAGCATGTGGCCCTCATCAGCAATTTCACCACTTGTGATGTAGACTTCATACATCTCTTAGCCAGTTGTTAACTCACAATGAAGGAGTTTCATTATCAGTCGGCCATTAGAATGCCTTACAACCGGATAAGTGTTGGTTTGATTGCAGAGGCATTCAGTGGGGACAAGATAAGTGCTTAGCGTGACTAAGAGAGTACAAATTGGCACAGAGAGTTCTCTTGGAAAGGGAGGGATGGATGGGAGGAGGCACAGGGAGGTGGAGGAAGGGAGTAAAAATAATCTGGGGCTGACAGAAAAGGAAGGAGACCCTTTGAAACTGATGATTTAGCAGGCAGCCTCCTCTATTCAGGAAGGTTTTGCAGACAGAGAGGTAGAAAGCGTGAAAGATCTAGACAGAGAGACAGGCAAATAAATAAAGGCCTCTTCCTTTGCTGTCTGCAGGGATAGTGTTCAATCAGTTTCCTAACGTCAAGTTAAAACTTCATTCCATATTTGGTCATTTTCATTTCTAATATTCTTCTGAACAATTCTGTGGTGTGCAGGTTGAATTTCATCATTTTTAGATTTTTAAAAAATCCTTCAAGTCCCGTCGTCTGATGTTTGTCACCGGAAAGTGAGCTTTTTCTGGGACAATATGTGAGAAATTAAAAATAATAAAAAATATGCATGGTGTATAAATACTTGCCTCTCAGAATAGAATGCTAAAAATTCTCTGTTCTTGGAGTGATTGTTTAATTACTCAGCATTCAGTGGATAAAACTTTTGCTTAGTTCTCTGCATTCATAAAGTTCATTCCTTTATATTCCTGCATAAGTCCTCCACTTTGTAGAAGGCTCAATGTTAAATACACTGACAGTTTTCTAGTTAGCAGCGTGGGAGCTCAGGGGGAGGGTGAGGGCACAGAGCACAGGATGGAGGAAGGAAGGGAGAGGAAACCACTTTAGATTGTAAAGGATTTCCATTTCCCAAAGACAAGCTCCCTCCCTCTCACTGTCTCCATGTCTCCCGCCTGTTCTCCGCCTCCCTCCCTCTTCCAACTCTCATCTCATTCTCTCTTTCTCTCTGCCAGTCTTTCCTAGTCTCCGTGACTCACTGCCCCCCCACCTCCTCCCATTCCTCCTTTGCTCCATCGCTCTCCTTTTCCCTCTGTACTCGGTTAGCCCATTCCAATGGCCCTAGGCCAGGAACTCTGGGAGCTCAGGAGATTAGATGGAAGCTAGGGATGTGTGTGCATTTGAGTGTGTATGTCTTTGAGCATAAGTGCTTATATTTATCTGAGGTTCTATCTGTCTCTGCGTGTGTGTGTGTGAATGTGTGTGTGTGTGTGTGTGTGCACGTGTGTGTGTATTTGCATCTCTGTGTTTTGCTATCTTTTTTTATATTCACAACTGAAATATTTGTCAGGCCTGACTGAGCAAGATCAATTTTCATCTGAGTGTCATCATAAGGCCACAGATGGGAAGGACAGGGCACAAATGAGAGGGATTTTATAATTCAGAGATTCTCAGTCTTCCATTCTCTGGAAATGTCCTTATTATCATGTCCAGAAGGGCTCAATTTGCATCCACATGAGTTTTCACCAAACTAGAGAGGCCATGCTTTGAATATGCAGGCTATTTCAAAATATATAAGTTATATGTGGGCCAGTGTTGTGGTACAGTGATGGAGAAACCTTTCCATCAGCCTGAAATGCTCATAGACTCAACAAACTCCACACAGCTCAAGTGTCCTTGAGTAAGTAAATGAAACCATAGCAGCTAGACAGCTGTGTTCTTTTACTAATACTTGACCTCTGACCTCTGCGGAAAGAGGGTTCAAATACATGTTCACAAAATACAAATCTTTGCCTGAGTGATGACTAGAGTCCAAGCATCAGGCCCATTCTTTTCAAGGCTGATGCTCAATCAGACTGAGCATACAAAATGCTGCCATCATTTCAGCCTATACAGAATGATGAATGGTGTTTAGCAGCAGGTGTAAGACTCATCTGTGCTCAGAGTCTACTCTAAAATAAACCCTGACTGTCAGATATGTACCATTTATTTTGTATTATTACATTGCATATTTTTCTCATCATAAGACTTCTGATTTTAATTTGATATGAGCAGTATATATTTGATTTGTGCACGCATTTAGCTTGTGTGAAGTTGTTGTTGACGTTAGCTAGCTCCCTCAATGCCAATATGTAGAGGTAGAAAAACAGCTCTGAAGAATGTAAGTGCAAAATACAGTGTGTAACATGCTTGCATTAAAATATTTAAATACGACTTAGCCAGTTATACATATTCTGTTTATTTATGTACTTACATTATGACAAATGCTTCTAATAATTCATGTATTTATCCACCTGCCTCTTTCATTGCTCAGTGTCACCTATGGCTATTTCATTAAAATGACATAATAACAATATGAGTCACTAAGAGTAATTTCAATGAAACTTAATCTGTTATTGTTCTGACTGAGAGACCCCTAACAGCAGAAATAACATATTGTGTGCTTCAAAAATTAAAAAAATAAAATGGAACAAAATCTGGTCAAATCTGCACACCAGCAAACAAAAGGCTTGGATTGTATGTAGTGCATTCTGTTTTAGGGATTTTACTGTCCCACTAATTACATGGACAGCTTATGGTTTTGACAAAAAAAGAAAAAAAAATAGAGTGTTTTGCCAGTGAGATGTGAGCGATATGGTACTTTTCAAAATTATCTGGAAAAAACTAAAGCATTCTGCCAGGCTACTGATGAATACTGTATGCTTGTGCATTCTTAATTAGTTCAACTGTTTTGGTGCTCCCCTAATTAGATAAATATAGATAAGAAAAACAGAACGCATGTGAATGGGGTGTATGTGTATTTATGCATGCCTGCATAAATTTCTGAATCTTTTTTTTTTTCTGCGTATGTGTGTCTATCTGTGTATTCCTGTTTGTGTGGATCTGCATGCACATCCTATGTACAAATGTAAGAACTTGCATGTTTGTTTGTGTTATCCCATTTTGGCTAAATTATGAGTGTGTCATTAGCAACAGCATAAATATTTGTGTGTGCACAGTGCAGATCTTGCTGTGAAAGCAGCTTGCTCCCTTTGAACAATAAAAAATCATGTGCTTATCAGCAAAACAGAGCATGCCTCCAAATTCTGGAGAAGACAGACAGGAGCAGATGTTAGGAACGAAAAGTGTGAGTTTGGTGGAAGCAGAGAGGGAGCGGGAGGCGGTCTATTCCCTCAGTGTTAACATGTTTACATATAGGATTGTAATGAGAGAGGCTTTTGAAATGTGGATCATTTAATTGTGTTAACACATGGCACACTCCAAATTACAGCTGGAATTTCAAAGCTTCCTCTTCTTCTTCTGCAGTTAAATACATTCATGTCAATCTTTCTCCTTTCTTAGTGTCTCGTCATACAATATAATAACAAAATCACAGTTTTGTTCACATTTACTGCTCGGTCAGGCTCAAAAACTACCATTCACACTGCAATAAGTTATGTATAATTTTTGTTATTTCTGTGTGTGATTCTTTCTGTTCAACCCGAACAAACAGGGTGTATTTCTGAAAGTAGAGATTGATTTGAGTGTTTTCGGACCTTTTGTCCCTTTGTGCTTCCTGTTGGCCCAATATGCATCCCCGTTGCATCAACAGTTTGACAGAACACCGCACATACACACACACACACACACACACACACACACACACACACACACCAAATATCCCTTATTGCAAAAACAGTGAGTGAAGCTCATTCACTTGCTGGTTTATTTCTTTAAACAAGACTCTGAATCATTTTAATTGTTGCATTAGTAGAGGATTCTTCTTGATGTCTCTGGTGCTGAGGCATATAGTATTGACCACGACTATAGAAGCACCATATGTACTGACAGATTTAGTGTAGTACAAGGATGTGATGACCTCACTTGCAGAGCCGTGGGATATAAAATGTCAGGCAATAGGAAGGTACATTGAAGAGTCTTTCAACAGTAGGTCATGTATAAGGTTCAGAGTATGTGAACAGCCACAGAAAGTAAAAGGTGAGTGGTAAGAGGTGCTCGGAAAAAACTGTACTAAAACACATTTCAGTCATTTGCAAAACATGGACTTCATTCCATTAAAAAGAGTCACACAAACATGTGCAGACATTACTGTTATGACACCAATTCTGTTGATGTTCTGTGCTAAAACACATTTAATAGGGGGAATAGCAGCTTTCATTAAGTACGTGAGCTGACTCAGTTTTGACACATTTGCTGGACTTGAGCAGCGTTGACAACAAAACTTGGATCTTCAACAGAAATGAACAGAAGCTGGTTTTGCAATATCCAGAGTGACATTAACCCATTAAGACCCAGACAGCGACCTGCATCCAAAAACATTGCCTGATATAAAATGTTTAATAATTCTGATCCACTTATCCTATTAGTGTAAAATGCAGTTTGTCGTCTTTTCATGGTCATCAGATATGACCCATTTGGACGTTCAGAGGCTCTGTAGTTATCGTGAAAACACCGTCATCTTCTACAACATTGATTCACCAGTAAAACCCATGGAGTTGGATCAATGACAGTGGATGGACATACTTGGTTTATGTTCAGTTAATTATATATTTTGATGAAAAAGTCACCTTTTCTTCAGTTTTCTCTGTTTTGGATATGATAACTGTCAACTTTAAACTGAGCTTTTATGGACATCTACATGATCAGTAAATTAAATAGAGCAAAATACCTGATTTTCACTGAAAAAAGCAAAATACAGAGTAAAATATTATGATAAATGGTGATAAATCACTTAAAGAAAGGTTAAATAGAGAGGAAAAATCTTTTTGGAACTGCCACAAAAACAACACTAGGTCATTATGGGTTAACCAGCATTTTTCTCTCCTTATTCTACTCTTCCTCATAATTCTTGTGTTTCTTGTCTGCATGTTTATGTATAGGCTACGGCTTTGTGGACTTTGACAGCCCCGCAGCAGCCCAGAAGGCTGTGGCCTCCCTCAAAGCCAGCGGAGTCCAAGCACAGATGGCCAAGGTAAGCTCCACTCACCGCTCTGCCTCACATGTTGTCATAGAGGTGTTTGACTGGTTGTGTTGTTGTCCGGGCAGACTCATCACTGCCTGTAGAGCTGAGCATGTTGCTGGTGATAATGAAATGAAGATGGAAGATAAAAATAAAAATGACAACATTAGCAGTGTTGATCATAATACCAGTCACTTACTTTACTGGACCTGTTATACAGTTACATCGATTAATGTGAGATTGATAGGCAGAGCTTTGATTATGTCAAAAAAAAAAATAGATTTAGTCCATGATGGAGTTATTGATTAACAGCTATGGTCATGATGGGATTATTGATCATATCCTGGAAAAGATGGAGGAAAAAATGGAGCAGATGGATAAACTAGTTTTCTTCCCACTTCCTTCCTTTTTTCCTTCGTTTATGTCATTTCTTCTTTTATTTCTTTTCACAGACAGACTTTATGAACCTGGTGCCACAAAAATTAAGTCATGGTGTGTTATTTTCTATTTAAGAAAATAATTAAATGTTACTACTTATTGTAATTTCAAAGAAGCAAAGATGTCGATCCCAAAGATGAAAGTAAATGTGTATTTTAGAGCCAGCCCAGTTAACAATATCTACTGGTTTAGCACTAGCAATAGTTGTTGTATTTATAGTATATTAGGTATTTTTAACATTTATTTAAGTAAGAGTAGAGAGAGGGCTTGGTTTCTGTAAAAACGACTCACAATGTATATATTAATATAGTTTACAAGGCCCAAACCAAAGCAATTGTATTGTTTAAAGCAACATTTCCTAATAACAAAATCAAGGCACATGCTTTGTAATAAGGTTGGGTGATCTGGCCAAAAGACAATATGATGATCTTCTAAGGGAAAATCACTACCTTTTTACAACCAAACTAAGTTTTCCTCTTGTTTCCCCTGATTTCTGGAGGTTTGGTCCTTCTGATGGCGTTTTGTTGTTGAAACTGACTAGAAAGTCTGCATTATTGCATAACTTTGGACCAACATTATTGCCATACTTTGAAGAAATAAATATCCATATTTGCGTGTCTATACATCTGCAGTGATTCTATTAAGTAGATTAGATTGTGGCAGCCTATTTTGAACCAATAGTGTTTTCATACTAGTATATCTGTGTAAATCAGACTCACTGTACATCGTAGTTCAGAAGCCGCAGGAGATGGACTTACTGTAATCATCATCATTTCTTCACCAGCTGCAAAGCAACACATTACACAAACTCTGTTAATATAGACTGAAACTGCATGCTTCAGTGCAGACAGACACTAAAATATCACTTCGAATGGACTGAAGTAAACTCACTAGCCTAGCAATCTGTGCTAGCGACAGTAATTCTAGAAACCAATAAGATGTGACCCAAGGCTGCGATAGCAGGCCATTAAAAATGAAAGTTAGCTGAGGAAGAAAATTTTTATAGCAGTGTTATTTATTTTTTTGAATGACGAGGTCTGTGCAATCCCTTTTAAGTGTAGATCATACCACAAATTAAGATTAATCGTGATATAAAATTGTGGGATTGCCCAGTCTGGTAATTGGTTTGCAAGTCAGTTGCATATGCATGCGATTTCTATGAGACTGATTTGACTGTATATGATCTTTTCTCAGGCTAAAATATGAGCGGTGTATATGTGTATCTGTGTAGGCTCCACATTAAGATGTAGATATTCCAATGCCTCTCCTCTCACACAAAAAGAACATTCTATCTCAGTGTTTGTGTGCAGCTGGCCAACAACACTGCCAAAACATGTGGGCCTAACCAGCACAATCACATTATCCTTCTATGCTTGTGAGAGAAAGACACTGAATAGCCTGCCTTGCTTTAAGATTCATTAAAGCTGTATCGCTGCATACTTCCTTTTATAAATGAGAGAGCTGTGCAATTAAAATGGGCCAGTCTTCAGGCACCGGGAGCATCCCATTGAATTAAGCAGCAACAAGCCTCTGAGCCACCTTTGCCTTGCTCTTCTATTAAACCTCTTTTCATTAAACTTCTCTTATTTTGTTCCTAACGGCTTGTGGGGGCATTTGGAAGAGCAGTGTTGATGTGTTTAGCTGTTATTAAAGAGAGAAGAACCCTCGACTCCTTGGAGATTGAGTTTTCCGGAGGGATGTAATGGAGGGCAAAGAGTCAATTCTAAATGAAATTACACAGACTTCTTACTGTTTCATCGACTAATTATGCACCAAGCTGCTGATATCCTGGCTAACTTTTTTGCATCAGGTTGCAATGAGAAGTCGCGCTCAAAGACACAGAGGTGGGATTTTCGAACTTGTAGTATTTTGTAGGAAGAACGGCTTAATTGGGGTTCGATAAACCCTTGATTTTTACACATTCAGCACCAATTAGGCTGACTCAGAAAAATTTGTCAAGGTGAAGACTTACACCCTGTCTTTCTCAGAAGATGGGAAAATTATCTTTTTCCACTAAGGAGGTTGACTATGGATTATGAGGAGAAGAGGTTCAGAGAAAGGTCTGCAGTAAGTGATGCACGGATGAGTGTAATGGACTGAAACTGTATTTTAAATGTTTTTTTTTTTATTTTTTTATTCGCAAACCCCTTTGAGAAATCATTCCAAAAAGCCACGCTTCAGCTTCAGAAATCAAAAAGTAGTAGTGCTACAACTTGGAATATATTTCTAAATTAAACACCAGAGTTGATACAGCTATGTAGGGCGGGATGATAGTTTATGATTCAGTCTAGACGTGATGCTTTAAAAAATTTACATAGTGTTCGCATGTACCAGTTTGGAAGTGCTAGAAATCATAGTTCACAAGAAACCCGCTGTATGTGTTAGGGCTTGATTTTCATACCTTATAAAGTTATAACTATGATAAAAGGGTGACTAAAAGAAAGACAAACTCCGAACTACTGCTTTATACAAGTGTGTCTGTATCAAATTTTAAGCACTGCATAAATGCTTAATCTCTATTTAGGAAAGCATCAAAGTTGTGTAGTCTGCATAGGCTTTAAGTGTTGTTTTCATTTACCGCCTTGCAGATGAAACAGAGGGAACAGGCCCCACTGTACTGAACTATTTCACCACCAGGATCTGAGTCAGACAACAGGGGAAACCAAAACCTTTGCCATTTAGGAACAGAGAGGAGGAGGGTTTGACAGGTGCATCCATTGTATTCTGATTTCATGTGCAAGGTGGATGAGCCAAGGCAGCAGCAGAACAAATGGTTTTGGAATGAAACAGCTTTAGAGCAGCAAAGCCAAACATAAGCACCATCCTGCTGTGTCACACAATGTGGACATGACGCGGTGAGCGCTGCCTGAGAGGCTAAACTCAGGGCAAAATGTCTCACAATCTTAAAATATGCCCCTGAGAGTATGAAGCAGCTTTCTATGGCATAGTGCGGGGTGTCTGAGACGTCAGCGCAAGCCTCAAAGTTAGCTGTGATTACAGTACCTTCCTGACATTATCCATGAATTAATTAGAGCATAGCTGAAGCACGATTAGACTTGGTGTGTATATAATTGTATTCAAGTATGGAAATCTCTTATGCATTAAACCCCGCAGCTTGCTCTGACACCTTCTTTGTGGTATAGGTGCATGTTGTGGTTGCAGAATAAATGAGACAAAAAGAAAACACAGCGAGCCAAGATGTGAGAGAGGAAGCTGTTTGTATGTGTGTGTGTTAACACTTCCTCAGTCTTCTTTGTAATTACCGTTGACCTGAAAGATGATTAGTGCTACAGCTGCACACCACTGCTGACTTGCTTGCTTACTCACAGTTAGTTTTTCTGTGTCAGGCTCCAACTCTACCTCTGCATGTGCGTTTATCCCTCGTGTTTTGCTTCTCATTACCAGTATTATGTTTTTGGTGGCTATTTATGAACACCATTACCCACAAACTTGACACCATCATTCATGAAACGTCAGCAGTTAGACAGTCTGAAAACGGTGAAGTGACAGGAGAACAGATTTAAGACATCACAATAACTTTAAATGTAAAAGTGGTTGAAAGCCGGTGACAGCTGCGGCAGAGGCATTATATTTTCGGGTTGTCCAACCATCCATCCCGTTCTCGTGAACATGATATCTCAGAAACCCCCCCGAGGGAATGTCTTCAGTTTGACACTAATATTCACTTGTACACAAGGAAAAGCTGATTATATTTTTGTTGTCAGAGGTCAAGGTCATCTAACAAAACACGTTTTGGCCACAAGTCAAGGATTCATAAGCTAATTACGGCAAAAATTCACACAAATACGATAAGATAAGATATTCCTTAATTAGTCCGGCAAGGGGAAATTCCAAATTTACAGCAGCAAGAGTGAAGTAAACAAAGCACACAAGAGTAAAAAGAAAAAATGTAAAATTTACATTAATGAAGTAACATTTTATATCCAAAGGGTCAAAGGTCAGCTTCACTCTGCAAAAACACTTTTATGGTCATTTTTCAACATCATGACTCAAGAACAGAGGGTGAAATTGTCACGATATTTCATTTTTGGTGAATTGATGACACTAATCTTGGGTGTCCACTATGAAAGTGTCTTCTGGGCTGCTGTCCATTATTTAGCGTCTTCAAGCAATGTCCATTTTTGAAGTATTGCCATCTGTCATGGCTTCAACTTTGTGTTCTATCAGTTTTATTGGCTGAACATCTACAAGGAGTTTTGGCTCCATTTTTGACTCCACTTTTGGATGTGTTTGGATGTGGAGTGTATTTTCACTCTCTGATAGTTCAACAGTTTTACCACAAAATGCAATTTGCTTGACTTGTCTTCGTTTTAAATTGGCAAACATCATTAATCAGCAATCAACATCATTTTTGCCACATAACACATATGTTTAATGAGGACTTGGGTTACCATCTTCTGTCTTCCTGTTTTCTGAGCTGCTTTTTGTTTCCATGAATCCTACACACACATGAATAGCTGAATTTGCTAAAATGTGTATTTGAGCAACATATCTGAGCCAAACACTGATCATTCAAACTAAAAACTACCACCAGTGTAAAAATATTGTGTTAGTTTTTCATATCAGGGAAATTCATATCAGGGAGCGGATGTACCATGCTAACACAGCAACTCTCAACTGTGCATATGAAACTGTGTGTGTCTGTGTGTGTGCAATAACAGTTACTGAGGACCAAGGTCACTATGCTAATTAGAGAGATGCTACCACTGGCAGTGACACTTCACACCTCCCTCCCTTGTTCTCTCCCTTTCTTCTTCTCCCCTCCACTTTGTCCTTGGCACCTCCTGCCTTTCTCTGGCCTTTCCTGTCTTTTTCTTTTTTACCTTTCCCACTTTTTTTGGCCTAGTTTGTTCTCTTCATCTGACCCCCTGCAACCTCTTCATCCTCTCTCTTCCAGACTTCCATTCTGTGTATGCATTGGGTGTGTGTGTGGGTGTGTGTTTGTCTGCAGCAGGTGCTGCAATGTCTCCTCCAGAGTCATTAGTTGCAGGGTTGAGTGAGGACAGAGAGTGAAGGATAGAGAGAGAGAGAGGAGGAGGGGGTGTGTGGGCTGAGAGAGAGGCTCGGTGCGATGAGAAAGAGGAAGAGGACACACACACACACACACACACACACACACACACACACACACACACACACACATAAAGTTAATTTAATTTATCAACTCAGATTAAACCCTTGAGATCTTGAGACCTCGAGATCAGTTGTGTTTTCTTTCTGTCTTTCTTTCTTTCTTTCTGTCTTTCTTTCTTTCTGTCTTTCTTTCTTTCTTTCTTTCTTTCTTTCTTTCTTTCTTTCTTTCTTTCTGTCTTTCTTTCTTTCTGTCTTTCTTTCTGTCTTTCTTTCTCCCTTCCTTCCTTCCTTGTGCAATTCTAATATAATCCAGATGTTTAATGCTTTGTGTGTACATATGCATGAGTGTGTCCGACAGCAGAGTTTAGTGATGGGAAGACAAATGCCGAATGAGACAAACACAAACAGGAGCATTTCTTTCATTGTCACCCTGTTTTCTGCCTGTCTGTGATCTTTTTCCGACTTTCCTGTCTTTTACTTCATCTGTCATCCTTGTTTGTTCAGGTCTGGATTTACCTTCAGAAAGGAGAGATGTAACTGCATTTGTTCAAAGTCTCTTAAGATGTATCTGAGTGATGACTTCTGATTGGATCTGAAAGTTTTGCTCGAAAAGCTTATAAAGAACCTCATACATAGCTTAAATCGTGGTGCACGCATTCATTTTAGGTTGAAAAGAAGAAGTGTGACCATTCTATTTATTTCTCCTGGCTCTCTTGTATGACATTGCATCTTCAAGTGTTTAAAATATTTGGAAATTTCTGCTGGATTATGGGATCTCAAACAGCAACAAAGGCAGTAGCGTCATTCCGGTAAACCTTTATAATAAGTACATTATAAAGCACATTGTGGAAAATTTTCTTTAAAATGCAATCATATCATGCCTTTGGTGCACAAGACAGAACACATCAGGTATTCGTCAGAGTACACATATCTGTTCAGACTACCAGAGAATATCATCCAATGAGTCCCAGACCACCTCTGGATGTGTCCTGTGTGATCAGATAAGAATGTGTCCTGGATGTACCTTGCATCAGAGTTGTGCACATGTGATAGGATGCTAATGGAAGCTCTGAACAGGGCCTTGGTGAAATCATCTCTTTTTCATATGGTCTGCATCCTGTGCTACACAATGTCCCAAAGCTGCTGTAACCAGGCCACTTTTCTACTTTGGGTCCAATAGGTCCACATCTACACCCTCAGGTAGTCCAAGGACAGGACACTTGGACAGGATGTGGTGTGCAGTCTGTGCTTGGTTGCAACAAGTGTAGGCTGTGAATGGTGTAGACCCCAGTGGTGCATGTTGGCACTGTTGTGGCTGAGACCTGTACATAGACGGTTGAATGCAACCCAGTGTCCATATATATATATAAAACTACATACTCTTATTCTTGTTTTCCTTCAGCTGCTTCATCTGTAGACAGTATAAAAGAAGTGGACAGAACCACAGTGATATCACCTGTTGGTTTTTGAGCTGCTGTTTGGAAGCTAATTTGCATTTTAGTTGTTGCTATCTTGGCTTTGTAGGGGTAGAAGTGACCGCATGTAGACAAATACACAGTGCTGGGAATGTGTATGGGAACATGGGGTTAACGCTAAATGCTAGCTTGGTGATGTAGTAAAACTGTTAACATCATTAAACATATACACCAAATATTTCACTTTCCTATTAGCATTAGTAGCACAAGTAGAGTTGAGTTGTCTGTCAGGAAAAAAATCTGTTTTATTCAATAAATAGAAGCACTGAAAGTCTAACTTGGCAGGTGAGTGCACTGTCAAATACACCTGTAAGTCAAAATCAAAGATGGATAACCAGTACATGTCTGTGAGAGTCCAAGTAAGGCGAGTTAGACCACAATAACCTGTATTTTTAGAGAAAGGTTTAAAGTAAGTCTGTGTAAACCAGGGCTTTTTGGAGCCAGCGTCTAGGCTCATCATCAAACCACAGTTGTTGCCAACTGAGCTCATCTTGTCTTTTTCCTTTTATCAGTTTTTCCCAGCCAGATGCACTGCATGAGCCAGAAACACAATGTAGAATTTAGTAGCATTACTTTCTAAAGTAACAGGAATAGAAGCACAATTTAAGTTTTTGTGAACTTCCTTCTTCTTCATTGGTTATAAAAAGCTTAACATAAACATTAATAAAAGGACATTTTGTTTTGTTTGAAGACAATGAGTATGCATTTCTCTACAGGTGCTAAAGGGTTGAAACATAAAGTTTCTTCTCTGAACAGCTGAACCATAAAGAATTCTCTAAAATGAAGAATGAATAAATCCTGTATCCTTTCTTTTAACAGTATTTCACATATGAATGGGCAGTGTTAGAAACAGCTTGAGTTTTTGTAGTGTGGGACTTTTTTCCAAGTCAGTACCATGTCGAAGAAGACTTGCACCATAAACGAATTCAGATTCTTGTTGAATCATTACAATAGAATTTAATTTGTATTCATTCTATTGCAAAGGTTACCAGACAATTTCTTGTGACATTCAAGTGGAACAACAACACTGACTTTTCCACAACATTAATTTGCGGTAGCTCATGCAAACAATAAAAGCATGTTTTTGAAGTCTTAATTATAATGATTTTTCACTATTTGCTTCATCTCTATATGTGGTTCAAGGTAGAGTCAACACTGCAAAACACACATAATAAATCACAGTCATTTAATAGTGGAGGACAGTGAAGTGGCCAAGGGCATGTGTGTGTACATTCACAAAGCTTAGTAAAGGCTTAGTTTGTATATGTGTGAATCTGTGTCTTTTTGTGGAGCTAGACCACCTCTGGTCCAACAAAAGCAGGAGGAGGACAAAGAAGAGGAGGAGGATAGAAAGGAAAGAGAAGAGAGGGGTGGGAGGGAGCCTAGTGACTGAAACCCAATTGAATTAAATGTAATCTGGCCTGAATGTGCACAACCATCAGCTGCTCTCCAATCTTATTAACCCTGCATTACCAGCCTTGGGTTGTGTGTATTTGTGTGTGTGCATGTGTCTTCCTATGTCAGTATGTGTGGAGGGAGAGAAATGGAGTAGTTAAGTGGATAAGTGGAAAAAGAAAAGGAAGAGATGGACAAGATGGGCAAGGAGAGAGTGAGAGGCAGGGAGATGGAACAGAATCCGAAAATAAATATGGGTGTATGGGCGATTGAAGTGCCTATGGTATAAAAAAAGTAACATCAGAACAGTAATCATGATAGCTGTAGTACCACATTGAAGATTCTATAGTTTATTATATTGACTTGTGCATGTTACTGTACCATCAAGAGATTTCATATGCACAACAATGTACAAATTGTCTAAAATCCTAATACAGCCTGTAACACAAAGTATAAACAACTATAGTTGCTGTTTATGGATAATTAATGTTCAAAGCAGTTGAAAACACTTTTTATTGTCTATTCAAAAATATGTATCTATCATGTTGCACATATTCTAATAACCATGAAAATAACAGCATTTCAAGGCTTATGTACAAATAAGCCATCCTGCCCAAATCCAGACATTCAAGGTGAAAACTTCACTCAGTTTGTTCTACAATAGTTTTGTTTTCTTCTGGTATTTTCTTCTTCTGTAGGATATACATTTTGTTGTTTGAGAGACTGTGATGTGTGAATCCAGCCTAGAGCAGCATCCTGTAGTTTAAGTGATACTCAGCCAAGAGCCATCCATCCAGAGGTTTTATACTCATAAATACTTTATGCCATGTGTTCATAAAAAATGATAATTTTCGTACTCGAAGCAGGAATGGTGTCTTTTCTCAGATGATGTTTGCCAGAGATAAAGGGGAGTCACTGACTGATTCAAGTAAGGGTACATAGACTGTATTTGGCAACCAATCTTTTATTTTTTGTTTGTTTGCATTTTTGTATCTATGGGTGCTGAGAAAGGTTATTATTATTTTTTTTAACGATTGCATCAGTGTCTCTTTTGCTTAACTTTTTTCTCTTCATCAGTTTCCAGTTGTCAGTATCTGGTTTTTACCATTAACATGCTTTGCTCCTTTTATACAGAAGCTTCTTTGTCTTAGGAATATCTTATCCAAACACAATGGTTCAGCTTTAATTGACAGCAGAGAGCAGAAAAAAGCACACCATTTATAATTGAATTGTTTCCCTAACTGATCATTTACATTACTGATCTGTTGCTTTATAACCCGTATGATGCCTACATGGTTCTGGACAGTAGCAATTAACTGCGGCATCCTGGGAACTGAAAACTGAGTTGGTTGGCTGTTAAGTGGTGATCACTGTACTCTGAAAGAAAATGTCCAGAGAGCTTTAAAGCTGGGTTTTTATATTAGAGAGAAAAGCTTTGAAAACTTCATCTTGTTAGATGTTCTGAGATTCTTCACAGCTGCATAAAAAGACACACAGCAATAGCTGCAACAGAAGCAGTTTTCTTCTGGACAGCTTTCTCTCGTGGTTGTGTTTTGTCATTCTGTCCAAAACTATAAAATAAGCCGAATCAAAGAAGCAGCAA
>JAPQRQ010000009.1:15910693-15921603 GCA_037367365.1 Apogon talboti | reverse complement strand
TATAAAATGCTAACACACACCTTCCTTTTTCCGTATGTATCTCCCCCATGTTATTCTTAAATGGATAGACTGATAATTAAAAGTCCATAAAAGAGAGAACGTGTATTGTTAAGAGGTAATGCTAACATTTTTATCAGCAGCTTTAGCCTTTACCTACTTTAACAAACTCCCTCAGCTGAAGGAATCCATGTTTCTTCCCTTAAAAGAGTACCCTGCATGATTTTCTCCTCTGTTTTTCCTTGAGACAGCAGCCGACACACTCAGCCTAGGACATCCATTACCGATGATGTAAATCTTGGCCATTTTTTCCCATTCTTTCTGAGCTTTGTTGTTTTCATAGGAAAACTTCACCGAGTCTATTTTGCATTCTTGCCGGATGACATTCATGCTACACACAGGACATAGGTACGCATACACACGACTGTTTACCAGATGTACGTGAATGCATGCTTTATTGTGGATAAAGAGAGGGAGACTGATTGAGACAGATGAATAACAGAGACTGGAGATGATAACAGAGGTCCAGCCGTGTGTCTGTCATTCAGATAGAAATTAAGTTGAAACAGTATAATGACAAAGTACTTCTTCTGTAAATGCAGTGTAATCACACAGCACTGTGATTCTCCATCCACTTCACTTTGGAGTACCCTTTCAAGCCCCCGGGCGTTCCAAATAACTCTTGTCTCAGCCTTGAACTCTGGGTATTTGTTTCCGCCGAGAGCACCTCTTCCCTTTTTTTTTTTTTTTTAAGTTTACGGAGATGAAGAAACATTTTCCTTGAAGTAGTCAAGGTAATTGCGTAGTTCACTCACCATTCATAGTGTCTGAGTCATTGCTAGCAAGATGATATCACTTTGTTGCATTGTATGTGTCAACTAACAACTTATTTAATACTAAGCTACACACACACACACACACACACACACACACACACACACACACCCACACACACACACACACACACACACTAGACTCCACAACTTGACTTTTTCTGTTTGAAATCATTGCCAGTTAAATAGGACAAGAGTGCCAGCTAATAACCTCTTTTATGATGTAGTCAATGACTCAAATAGGCCTTGGTGGATGTATAAAAGTAACAAGTGAGAGGCAATTCATAAAAGCAGGTGGCTTACTCAATTTCAGGATCAAGTAGCATCTTTAGAAAACTTATTCAGAACACGAACAGAATATTTGTTAGTGTGACCGCACTCCAACACGCTATCCTTACAGGTGGATTGTTATTCATTGCTATGCTTTTGTATTCCAATGTACTGTTGTTATAGTGTGAGTTACTGTATTTTTTAATTAGGTACAGGTTATAAATAAGAGAAAATAAAGATATGAGCTTATTTCATTCATTTATTTTTCTTTCATTTTATTGTTTGTATTCCAATGTACTGCTGTTATAATGTTGTGAGTTACTGTATTTTTTTTATTAGGTACAGGTTAGAAATAAGAGAAAATAAAGATATGAGCTTATTTCATTCATTTATTTTTCTTTCATTTTATTGTTTTCAGGAGGTAGGAAATTGAAATAATTCACTTGGTTTTTTTTTAGATGAGTAGTTATTTTTCAGATAATTTTTTACTTATAATCTATGTATGTTAACACAAATATCTGCACTAGTTTTAATGCATTTTATGTCAACTATTGGTTGCAAAATTGCTATCCTAACAAAGAGACTGATTTCATTCTAAACGGATGGGACAAGAACACATCAGTGTTTCCATCAATGCGTCAGAGATTTTCACATTTAACATAATGAACAAGATGAAAAGGACATAAAAGTTTCAACAGGACGAAAGACATGAAAAAGAGGCCTGATGAGGGAGAAAAGGTGTCATGTTTAGAGACTCTACAGCACATTTTGGAGCAGTTAGATTTTACTTTTATACTTTAAGTACATTTTAGAAGCTGTACATTTATACTTTGACTTGAGCAAAAACACAGTACATCTACTTGTACTTGAATCTGTAAGCCCGCTTGAGTAAAAATGTACTTTTTCTACTCTTTGTCATAACAAGTCTGGAATAATATACAGAATAAAAGGTGGTAGTTAGTGTAGTGGCTGCAGGTCTATGTATATACAGAGGAAATATTGGAAATATGTTTTGAGATCACATAAGGCAGTCACGTCTAATCTGAGTGTCCTGGATAGAGTTAGGATAAAAGTTTTTTTATTGTGTTGAGGCCCTCCAATGTAGAAGCTTTTGCCTGAAATGGAAAAACATTATTCACACTCGCTTGCTTTCTAATGAATTCTAAAGATATGCTTTTAAAATATAGCAAATCAATACAGAACAGAGTGTTTTTTTCTCGAGGATAATCCTGCCACAGTTCAGCTGCCTCCTGCCTTTTTTAGAAGCCTGTGGGGTTTGAGATCGCAGCCTATCAGGTTAAAGCTAGAGTTTGGTGAACTTTTGTATGGGAGGTCACACTCAGCTAATCCAATTTGTAATCAAGGCTTTCTTCTTTCTCAGGTCTAGAAAAGGACCATGTTGTCTTTGGAGCAATCACAATCACAGTCTATTGCCCGAGGTCGAGCTGTGTGGAGTTATTTAGTGTATTAAGTATGCCTGTTTGGTTTTCAGACTCACCATGCTTTGATGATTAGCCCATGGCTTTGTTTTCATGTCAAGGCTGTGTTTTTGTCAAGGCATGGTTGTAGAAGTTGTAGAGATGGTGCGATAACTGCTTTTGTTTAGATGTTTGGATTAGGGCTTGGAGAGATAAATGGAAGAGCTCTGTTGTTCCCACTTGATTCTATTCCAGGATGTTTTTGCTTAAGCCACAGCAAAACATGCAGCCTTTAAGTCTTATCTTAAGATGCAACTCTTAACCTAATGCATGAAATTTCACTTTTTCCTGCCATTAAAATGATTAAACTATCTCAGTGTGTCTGTCCTTGTCTCCTCTCGTTCTCTCGTTCTCTCTCTCTTTCTCTGACTCACTCTGCAGCCCCTGCAGAGCCACTGCTGTGCAAGTTTGCTGACGGAGGCCAGAAGAAGAGGCAGACCCAGGTCAAATATCCCCAGAATGGCCGACCATGGACAAGAGAAGGAGAGGTGAGGCTTAGAAGTGTATTTAATCATCAAAAAACTTAAATACATAAATCATGCCCACCCATATCCATCAGCAGAAACACTTGAACTATCTCTCCCAACCACTAACATCTACCAAAGAAACACAACATGTTTCTTCACACTAGTTTTGTCCCATAATGACAATCAGCACTGTCTCATAGAGATTATACCCATAGACTGTATAACTAAATTGTGGATGCAATTACTGTGAAGTTGTTAAAAACATACTGCCACCCACATTTCATTTTATCAATATAATAATGTTGTTTACTAGCATAATTGCTAAAAAGAAAAAACAGTGATCAGCACAAATTTTTCTGCATATTACATCATATTAAGGTTAGTTGAGGTTAGGAAACGGGATTGTTCAATACAGAAATGTTTTCTAATGCTATCCAAAGCGCTTTTATTGTCCAACAGTAGTTTCCATCTTTTCTACATATAGAAAGGAAAAGAATGAAGTTAACAAAACCTGGAAACTAAACAGCCTTTAATGACTACAATTGTGTAGATCTACAAAACCTATTGAACCTTTTCCTATTCAGCTGTCACAAAAGAATGATAATAACTGTATTAAAATTGCCAGAAATGTGTGTATTAAGTGCAGTTGTACTCCGGTTGACTTTACTGTATCCTCACAGCTCGCGTCCGCTGCCACACTACAGGGAACATTACAGTGGGCCAAAAAGAGTCATTCTTCTCATATACTTTAAAAATCTGGCTGATGTTTCCTCTGACATTAGGGCCTTTTTTACATTTTATAAGAGAGGTTTAAAGGCTTGACAGGGCCCCCTGTGGGGTCATTATCAGTTTTCATTTCCAATAGCACACTGTAGGCCAAATCAGAGATGCTGCTGACAGTATGAAAGCTGGCAAATATAAAGGTTGTTAAATATAAAATATAAGGTTTCTGCAAGACCCCAATGCCAAGTTGTTTTTCTTTTGTTGAAACTCCCACCTCCAGTCTGTCATCTCCAGACGAAATGAAACCTTGTACAGCAGATTGAAAGCAGATTGACTGTTGCACAATGTAGAGTTCAGAAGTTCCTAGTGTCAATACCAAAGCTTTAATTTACAGAACAAGGGAAAGTGAATAATAATGTTGCCACCCACATGATGAGTGCACTTTTTAACAATTTCCCAACATTCATATTACATTGAGGTTGAGACAGAGCAGAGTGGTAAAGTGAAATGAAATGGAGAAGCTGAAACAGAGCCACAACAATTACAGGATGACAAATCCACAGTGTATGTGTTTGGTCTATGTGTGTAGGTGTGTGTGTGTGTGTGTGTGTGTGTGTGTGTGTGTCTGTGTGGATCATGCACAGATTGCAGGATAGTTTTTATTTATGAGAGCATGAAATCAGCTCTATGCTAACTTTACATTAGAGGCTCTTTGAATTAACAAGTCTGTTTGTAGCACCTTGTCATCAGCAGTGAAATGTCTGAAGCTAAAATAAAACAAATTAGCAGGGTTTCATTGGGATCTGTCGCAGGTTTTAGAGCCCCACGTTCTGACATAGCAGAGGAAATGCAACTCTTTAGTGTCTGTGTAAGTTCTCATTTGCCCACATCATTGTTTTTGGTAGTTTTGGGTTCAGCTGGACAAAACTAGTGCAGTTGAACCCAAAACTACCAAGACAAACTCTTTAGTGGTTTATGCAGTTGTTAAAGCCTGGTCCGTGCAGACTGATGGACACATATAGAGGTAAAGATACTCTGTGTACATAACAACACTAAGCCCTATGATTAGTGCCCATTACAATACAATCAGAGACATACAGATGACAGATGATGTACAGATAATACAGATGGCTGCATGGCAAGTTCACCCATGGAAGTAATCGGAGCGGCGTAGCTCTTCTCCCACTCTGTGCAGCTGTCCCTTCAGGTACCAACTCCACCTGCATCACAGTCCACCTGCTTCCAGCTCCTTTGTTTACTCCAGTATTTATAACAGCCACCCTCCCTTCCTCTTTGCAAGATATGAATGTTTTTGCAAGCTGTGTTTTTCATAGTTTGGGACTTTCTGGCCTTCTGAGTTTTACACCTGCGTGTGACTCTCTCACCCCACACTTTCATCCAAATCACATTTTCAGACGTGAAACTTCCAAACCAAACCGCTGAACCCTGGTCTGAGGAAAAGAGCTGGACTTCTGGGTAAAAATTGGTTGTAGTTTAAAAACACTTTCTTTTGGATGGTTTGGACTTTTGGGACCTATTACAACAATGTCAGCCATAAAACAAAAGCAGAGGAAAAAGAACTAAAAGAAGGAAAAATGAGCTTTGAAAGGACAAGGTGGGAGGAGGTGTTTTTAAGTAGACAAATGGTCCAAAAAAAAGCAAAAACGTAAAAGAAAAAAACACCAAAAATTCTGAAAACAGTCTAGTGTTATGCTTGAACTTGGTGCTGCTGTTACAAATGGTATAGTGGCAAAAAATAAATCTGTTAATTATTTTTTTCCATTCAAATAGAAGAGTAAAACTTGAGAGCATGCTGATAAAAAGCTAAAAATATCAAGTATAGGGCGGGATAGACCATATGGGAGATCATGACAGGATGTTCTTTGGTGCCATCGTATTACACATTGAAATTAAAACGGACCAGATCAAATGTGTACAAATAAAAACACAAACATTGGTTCAGACGTTCAGGTAAGAAGATTTTTGTACTTTTTTCTGATTTTTGTACAGCCTCCGAGTCTACATTCAGTCCTATTCCTGCTTTGTAGTTTGTAGAATGTAACCCACTCAGTCACTAATCTGCAGCACTGGAGAATTCATGTCCATGCACTTTAGAATATATATTTTTAGATAAAAGAAACTCCAGTTCTGAAATCTCGTTGAAACCGACATTTGGATGGATCAACGAGGAACAATTGCCAAATGCAAATTTTGCCCGAGGCAAAAAGAGGAATTCTTGTGTATATGTAATTTAGGTTTAACCTTTACTACATCATTTGTTTGTTTCAGATTAGGTTTGAAAGGGAATCCAGGCAATGATTCATTTTTACCATTGTAGGTCATCAATTTCTGGCACTCCCTTGTATTGCTTTTGGAGTATATATATTCTCCTTAATCCTACTAAAAAAGTGTTATGGGGGATAAACCAAACATTGCAGCAGAGTTCAGCATCAGGGCACACTTTTAAGTCATGTGCCAATTTGGAAAGCAGAGCCTTATGTGGAACGAGCACAAATGACTTGTAAGCAGAAAGGGGGAGGAGAGGGGAGATAAAGGGAATATGGAGATGGGGAATAATAGATTTGAAGACTAAAAACACTATTATTGATTCAAGATTGTACCAACATTTCCAAGAGGCAGTCAAGTGGATGGTGTTCTTTTTCAAAGCTCAGATGAGAAAACTACAGTCTCATTCATTTCAACACAGTAAATGGAGACAGGCAGAAAAATATCCAAAGAAAGAATTTATTTTTATGAGGCGGAGGAGGCGACTTAATACACTCTTGAAGCTTTGACTTCATGCTGATACTGATAAAAATGCAGGTTGAGTGCAAACAGCAAGAAATCAGCTTGGAAACATATATTGTTCTTCATTATTAAGTGTTGGAGAATGTTTAGTAAATCATTTCAGCTGGGTTCCAATCTGAGATGCACAGAGAGCCTCGGAGCAAACTCCTTTCCATCAGTGCACTCTTCATGCATTATAATCAGCAAGCTTCGTTCAGTGAGATGAATTTTCAGTTCGGTTCAACTGATGAGCGGTTTTGGTGTCTTTTGGACACTGTCAGTTTTCTGACTGACGGTGCAGCTGTTTGCTGTGACAACAAGCACTAACTGTGAGTGTGACAGCTCAGACAGACTCATTTCAAAACTCTAGTTCCTCATATTTTCCTTCAGACTACTTTTTTTTTTCTCCAAGATGCGTGTTTACTTCCTTTCCATATTTCAGTTTATTTTGGTAATTAAGCTTCTAAAATACACTTTCAGGTAGTTAAAATGTGACTCCGCAACAGCACTGACTACATGTGAATTGCAAATTATATTGTCATGTGTTTAATATTCTTCAGTTTATTTGTAAATGACAGATTGTCAGGGATAATATCTCTCAACCTGTTAGTGATGTCAGTTTACATCACCAAATAATACTTCAGATTTGTATGAGAAAGTCCTCTATTTGATATGAAGTAAAAAAAACAAAACAAAACTGTTATTGCACCAGTAACTGATGTTTTTCACTTTATTTCTGTTTCTTTAGAGCGGTATGGCACTGACATATGATCCCACCACGATGCAGAACGGGTAGGTGTAAAGTCTACTTCTGAGGTTTACAAATGTGTCACAACGTTAAAAGTCTGCTTTTTTTTTTGTTTTGTTTTTCCATTCATCTTTCCTGTCAAATTATTTTAACGCAAACTTCACAAAATTCACTAAAGCCCCAACTTCAGCACCTTCAAAGCTACCTGAGTAGAACTGAGCACCAAAACTTGCACAGATGCCCACACATCAACTAACCGTCAGCACTTATATGCAGAAGGGCTCTCGCATGCTAATCAGCAGACCACACATATGCGCACAGACTCAGGACGCACAAGCTGTTAAGACACACACACTCTGCTCAGTCCCCTGTTGTGCTCTCACCGTCATCCTCACATCTGACCTATGCAGCTGTGGCATTATTTATGCACCTATGCATACAAGCTGTCAGACATGTAGGATTTGATTGTAGACAGGGAAGTTGGGCGGTGTTGCAGTGGCGCTGTAAGACTTTCGTCAGCCGAGGCTATCTGCAGAGCTCCCGGGCTGAATGCAGAGAGCCGAGTGTCTGCCTGTTTCGGGGGGGAAATTGGAGATCGGTCCTGTCTGCTAGGAACGCTGCTGGTGATACGATCCCAGGAGACGCTTCCCTCCAGCTCTGTGTTTCTTTTCTCCACCTCCTCTTCCTTGGCTCGGCCCTCCTTCTTCTTTTTATCCACACTTCTCTCATTCCTCCTCTTCCTATTGTTGTGCTTTCATGTGCTACATGCTTTCCTCTTAGCCTTCCATTTACCTCATAAACCCAATGGCAATTCTTTCTGATTGTTTTGGACTCTTTAATTTATTTCCATTCCTTTTTCACATACTTATCTATCTAATTATTCCCTCTTTAAATTCTTACCCTCCCTTCTCAAACAGATGCTTTACTTTGGGTCATCTATGGTGTCTTTGCGTGTGTGCGTGTGTGTGTGTGTGTGTGTTCTCGTATATATACGTTAATACATGCTCCCACACGAGCATCTGTGTGCTTGCGGTGCTTAAGCCCTCTCCGACCTCTCTTCCGAGGTCGTTGAAGCTCCTTCCGGCGAAGCTCTAAATGACTGTGAAATGCTAATGCAGCTAATTAGAGAGGCAAAAAGCAGAGGGGAAGGGAGCTGAATAAAAAGAGAGGGCCGGACAGGGTCAAGAGGAGGGCAAAGGGAAAAATAAAGTCAGCCCAAGGAGAAAGGAAGGGTACGAATCAATTACAGGTCTGCAGGTCTGTGCAAAATGTGGACAGCTGGTTTTTAAGATCTGATGCCAATCTGATGTAGTGGAAACATGTGTCCCTGCTGAGCCGACTGCCTTGGCTTATAGCCTGTCCTTTCTTTTATCAGGGAGAGACAACATTGACTTTCTCTATGTCCCCTTATTTTTCTCCTAACTCCACCTCCTTTGCTGTCTTTTGTTCTTACCGCCCTGTCCTGTGTAAATGACCCTTCTCTGTCTTTCATCTCTGGTGCCCACACACACACACACACACACAGACGCATATATATTTTAGCATGCTAACCCACATTTCTCAACTGAAAAGTCACTGAGGTCGGCACTAAATCATTCGCTAATTTTTCAGGGCAAACTCCTGACAGTGCGGCTAGGTCACACCAGGGATTCACAGAGAGGTTTTAAATTCAATCCCGTAGTAATGTTCTGTTCGCAATTACATGTTTAGTGTATTGTTTAAAGAGCTGCTCTCGAGTCCCTATTGACAGCCTGCTGCTCAGGGCTAATAGCCTCCATCAATAACCTTGGATCTGTCCTCTACGTACTATTTCTCTCTCTCAATGCACATCACTCTAATGAAAAATACAATAAACACAATCAGAGGAGCATATTGAATAACCAGGCTGTGTTCGCTCATTTGTATTCATCAGTGACAGTAATACAGTATCTCTAATGCAAGTCATACATTAATTGTACAGTCAAAAGATGGATCCATACTGCTGCATGATCAGTAACGTTTTTTTTTTTTTTTTTTGGTCTTGTCACTGATCATCAATTTTAGAAACATGTTGCAGTTCTTTCCCCTTCTGCAGTTTTCTACCTTAAGCCTTAAAGTCATGTCTAAAGTTTAACATTTTATCCAACAGAGGCATAAAGGCTGTGCTGTGGCACTAGAAATGAAAAACCACTGACAGAGAGTATTTGTGTTACCGACAAGTACACGTGAAAATGAAAACTGAAGGAGACCTTAAGCAAGAGTTTAAAGGCGCAAAGGGAAAACTTAAGAAAAATCTATGTCCCTTCAAGGAGATAAGGAGAAATCCAAGTAAGCTGAGCCAGTGTCAACACATCTAAGATAGAATACACAGTTAACCTGTGCATGAACTAGAGTTGAAAACTGGCAGGAGGAATTTATAGAGCTAATAATTCATGAGATTTCTCATTCTGGTGCCAAGGAAGTGAACCAGGTTGTATTTAGGAAAGTAGCCGATGTAGCCCGGCTCTTTATGTGCTACTACATAGTCCTCAACACATCAAGTAGAGCGTAAAAATACAAAATGGAGCTTGGATGTCTGTGTAAAGAGCAATCACATTGTAAAGCTTATCGCAGGCAGTTGGAATCCAAGTGCATCCACAAGGCTAGACTGCTCTGCTAGAAAAAATATCTGAAGCTTTGCATCTCAGAGCCAAGTTCAAAACTGCTTGTGCTATCACTGACCGAACAAATGTAATGTGAAACAGAAAGTGCAATAACAGTACAGGTGGTCACCTCAGCAACCCATTTCACCGCTGAAATGAGATGTGAAGTGAGTGCGCTGGTGTCACAGTGGAGTAGCTCCAGTCTGTCTTTGTTTCCTGTCTTTGTCTGGCTGCGGAGATCCAGCTGTCAGCTCACTTAAAACAATGGGTTATATATTGTAAATAGGGCTGCAGCAGCTCACTGTTTAAAGAGATACTGCACACTTTATATGAGTTAATTGTGCTGAGACTAGTGTTGAATTTTGTAAAAATCTGCAAATTTATACAAATGAAGCCTGTGTTCTAAAGTCAACCAGTTTAGATTATTGTAATTCATGGAATTTTCATTAAAATATCAGTATTAATTTCTTCTAATCATGCCCTTCTGTGTGATTGTGATAAACCTTGCCTGTTTTCCAACTGGAAAAAATTAAGCCAGACTTATTTGGAACCACCTCATAGAATCACTACATCAATTGGATGTGTTGTTTGCCAGTTTGGACCTGAACATGTTAAAACATCAAAGTTGCGCAATCCACTTGTTAAGTCTGACATCACGGCGCCCTAAAACTCATTTCCAGGTTGAAACACTCAACAACAGAACCTGTACGCCTATGTACTAAAACTTGGTTCCTTAGTGAAGCTCCAGTTAGGAATCAGAGGTGATTAAACTCATTTAATTCAAGTACAGTGATTAGTGCAATTTTCCATAGTCAGTGATTTACCTGCAGTAGATCATGAGTTTAAGTGTGTTAAATACTCTTAAAGCTCTTGGTTCATTTACTGCACTCCACTGCTTCATTTCATGCTCAGCTGTGTGTTGACATAAATGGTTTCTCTATTTACCCCTGAACTGGACAGCACAGATCAGGGGCTGATAAGGGATA
>JAPQRQ010000009.1:15888591-15906530 GCA_037367365.1 Apogon talboti | reverse complement strand
CTTTTGCAGTTGTGTTTTGTCTTTTGCGGTTGTGTTTTTGCTGTTGCGTTTGTGTTTTGCACTTCAGGGCCACCGTAGAGAACAGTTGAAATTATATGAAAGTCTATTTTTGTAATTACAGTGACAGAAATATCATAGCTGTTATCAGTATTATCACAAATTAACATGTATGAAAGAGGCATAAGAAGACAGTGACAGTAATTGCAGTGTGTCCAACAGGTGACATAAATGTGTTTTTCCTGCTGGAGCACTTTTAAAACCAATTTAATGACTGTTGGCCTTTGACAGGAAAAAAAATCTGCTTGTATTAATAACATATCATCCTGATGAACAGACTTTGCAGACACATAATGTGAAACAGTGGGGAACAATGGAAGCTTCAGTTGATACCGAATTATTACACATATTTCCATAATAGTATTTAATATACATTTACAAATTTGGCTTTTGAAAATCTTGGAAAAATGTCACGAGTATTTTTTTCACATTTTTTTTTGTCTTATATGCAAAGGAATAAATGTGCATAGACAAATTAGATGCACCTTTTTTTGTGCTAAGTTCTAATTTGGAAAAAGATGTGAAAAATTTTGAGCTGAAACAATGATTTGAATCAAACCTTTTGTTTCTTTACTTTCGCTGCTACTAAACTTTGGTTCCGTTGTCGTTTTTTACACAGACACTTATTGTGGTGCACATGATGCAAGGACAGCACAAAGTTGTATGTTAGTGACATCTTAAGTTGTTAGTAGGTTGTGTATAAATTTGTTGAAGTCTGCAGTGCACAAATTGTTTGTAGATGTCATTTAACTTGATTGTTTTTGTTTGTATCTATATATATTTTTATATATGCTTCTCTACTGTTGTTGTTATTGTTGCTATTGTTATTGTTGCTATTGCTATATGGATATTTTTTATATATCCTTTTACTTTTACACTGTTTGTGGTTGTTTTAACTGCTTCTGGAATAAATGACAAGTTGTTTGTCATTTTCAGACACGTCTGTTTCACATTTTTACTTTCAAATAACCATTTAATTGAATCAAATCAAAGAAAATAATCAATGCATTAATCAGTGGCAAAAATGATTGTTAGCTGCAGCTCTGGAAAAAAATTCTGGTTGTGCAGACTGATGAGGATGCCAAATTCTGTCTGGGAAAACCCTTTACCCTTTAGCTGGCTGTGAAAACTCCTACATCATCCACTGAGCAATAGGTTATAATGAACTAGTAGGCAGTGGTCACAAAGATGACCACCACACTTTGGATCATCCATCACGTAATCTGCAGCTCCAAACCAATCCACATCACTTGTACATCTGGGAGTCTAACTTTGATTCAAGCTCAATAGTTTTTACCATGATTTTCAACATTTTTCAACATGATAATCAACATTTCAACTGGTGGCACTAACAGGATTATGAATTTTAACATCATTGACTGTGAAACCTGCACCTGTTTCTTCCCTAATGCGGAGTTTAACTCAGAACAAACCTCAGCAGAGAAATTGAATTATCAGCTTTTTCTCTTTCAGTCTATTCTTAAACTAGCAATAATAAAATACAGGCTTATATTGCAGCATGGCTCCCATCGATTTGTCATTCTCAGGAACAAATCCTCCTTGTGTTTCTCATTCTCTTTTCCCAGGTGTCACATTCTCTTACACTCTCAGAAACTTTACCAATTCATGTCAAAGCTGGTTGGAGATGAAACTCAGGTTCTTTGAGAGGTTGACTCAGTACTTGATCCTCAGTTTGTCAAACAGCCTTTAAACCAAACAGTCCTCCCCCACAGGTTTATGCAAGCATGAAACATTGCCTTAAATGAGGAAGGCAAATGCAAAGACACACTTTCAGTGGGGCAGGGACACACAGAGACACAATAACAGACTTATTCAGGTAAACACTGAAAGAAATTAACCTGCCTCGCAACTTTACCTTCCCGTAAATGTGGGTGAGCAAACATGCTGCACATATGAAGACGTATTTAGAATATAGGTATATTGTGTATGCTATATGTGACAAGTGGCCTTTATAGATTTGTTTTTGCTCATGTTAGGGCACTTGGTAGAAGTAGGAGATGAAAGCGGTGATTTGTGTCCAGGACAGGCTTTGATGATGAAACCTCCACTGTGAAGCAGTAATTATTAGACTGTATTGCTCTCTGTGGTCTCCATATCCTCTTATAATTACAACTTAACACACTGTATAGTGGACCCTCAGTAACTGCTGTAATATTCTTTAAGACACACTGCCGCAGGGACTGAAGCTCAGAAATAGGCTTGTAAAGACTTGAGCTAATGATTAATTTTCTCTCTTCTTCTCTTTGGTTCCCTCATTTTCGCTCCCTTCCTGTCATTCTGTCTTCCAATTGTCCTTCTTTATGTTCTCCCTTCCACCATTCTTTACCCACTTATAACAATCTTCTTTTTGATCATCCCTTTCCTCTCATCTCTTCCTGACCTCTCCCTTCTGCATACTCCTACTCATGCTCATCCCCTCCCCCTTTAATTACTTTATTTTCTCGCCCTTCCTTTCGTCCTGGTACTTCGTCTTTCTTCTGTATATTTTGTGCGTCATCTCAAATCTCATTGTCGTCACCCCCCCTCTCCCTGTTCTCCTCTGCTCCTCAGGTCCAGAGTACATCTTGGATGCCACATCAACAGTATGTTATGCAACCTACAGTAAGTTTGGTGAACCACTCTCTCCTTTTGTTTTTCCCGTACATTACTGCCCTTCATCTTTCTGTGTGGTAACACAGCTCATTATTTGTTTGTTGTGTGCTTCTGCATCTGACACTCATGAAAATACTCAACACATTACTGCTAATTTGAAGTAACTTTAATATCCCTATATCTCTGGGACATAATGTTTTGTGCACAGATGTTTCCAACAATAACTTTTAATCTCTAACAGTAATTAATGATTTTTTTCTCTTTTATTTCATTAGTCAGGCTGCAAATAATTGTCAGTGATAAAACAATAGGAGTCCACGATAATTGCAAAGAGTCAAATGATAAAAGAACAATGAGATACAGTTTCCAGCAAGAGCAGCATATTAGAGTCAAAGCCAGGTCAGTTTAGAAATAAAGCTGTAGCCCTGCGTCGAAGTCTCAGTCTGCTGAATCAGCCTGTGAATAACCTCTTTAAAGCAGCTCAGAGGAGCTCACACTGAACTCCATAATAAAATGTTGCCTCCTGCTGGTGGTTAATGGAACTTCAGATGCACAAATGAGGCATTAAATGTGGTGTTAATTGCACGATTACAATTTACTGATCATACTTTACAGTGATTCCTTTCTGTAATATATGTTTAAGAATTATTAATGCAAAACCACATGAGCCGTACTTTACTACATTACAGTGTGTGTCAGGCTGTGATCTAAGGATTTACACTGTCTCATCTCTGTTCCCTCAGTGTAAACCTGCTTTCACCTATAGATTCAATGTCTTCGCCTCGAAAACCAACACAAAAATCTGCCTTTTCTAGCTGAACATGTCCTCTCATGTTGGGTAAATGAACAATTTAATATTTTAGAAGGAAAATTTGTTTTGTACTCAGTAAGTGATCCCACAATCATCTTCACCAGACTTTTTGGAATGAGCAATATCCAGGCTCATGCCTTACGGACATTATTTCTACAAGAACTTGGCTCCCATTTCACTGGGATGATAGTTAAGATAGATTTTATCATCCTGATTTCTATCAAGTCTTTGTGCATTGGTTTTCTGCCAACACCTGAAGACCATTTTACACCTGCAAAATTCAGTTATGCTCCATTTAATCTGTTACTGTATAGGGATGGGAAACAGCGGCTGCATAGATATGTTATATCAGCCATGCGCCTGTGCTTTTCAGCAAATGCTGTCTTAATAATAGTCAATTCCGTACTGTATATCGCCCTTCCTTTCTCTGCGTTGTTCTGTATTCCTATCTGTCTTCCTCTTTGTGTGTATCTGCCAACTCCTAAAAACATTCTGTTGTCATGTCTGATTAAAATTATGACTATGAGACCGGATAATACCCGTCTGTAAATGTGCTTTCAAACAAATGTCCCATCTAATTATTTGGCAGGCCGCTTGATATGACTTCCTAAGATTTGTGAGAAGAGAGAGATAGAGAGGGAAAGAGAATAAGCGATTGGATAAGGAGAAAATAAATAAATAAACAAATAAAAGAAGCTTGTCTGTTTGACAGAGTGAGGACAGTGGAGAGAGGCAGGCTCAGGGAAAGGAGAGGAAAGAAGGGATTACAAAGAATAAATCGAGAACAAAGGAAAGAAAACAAATCTTGCAAAAGCATGTCTGGGCTGTGCAAGCCTGTTTCCCAGTCTTGTCTCTCCATAGTCAAAACCCCTGTTAGGCAACAAAGGCTAAGGCTAGTCATTGTATTTCCTGGATACAGAAGAGCTTGGCAAATTAAAGCTGCATCAGGGAGGGAGAGTGAGAGAGACTCAGCGGCTTAATTCTGTTCCTATGGCAGCGGAAGCTTCATCGACACCTCCTCACGGCTGTAACACGGTTAATGGCTGGTAACTTCTCTTAATGGTGTGCTCATTGACACATTTAGGTTGACACGCGTGTCAGTCGGCAGCACATTATACGTATAATGGGCCGTCGAACTGGACGTAAAGGAAGCTTTGTGTATTATTAATAAACAAATTGTGTGTTAGTACAGCATCTTTCTGTATTAGATATCATAAAGTTATTCAAAAGGTAGCAGAAAAAGCTAAAAAAAAACCAAAAAAACACTGTTGAGCGCTTTTTGTGCACACGCATGCACTCACATAATTACATTTACAGACAAACACAATCAGAAGTGTGCTGTTTCTGAATTTAATCCAGATGCACACACACACAAACACACCTATACACACACTGAAGTGCCTTAAGGACTGTGTGTTTCCGTGCTTTGGTGAAATGCCCAGATTACTTGAACTCCCTGTCTTTACATCTTAATTAGTGAGAGGATGTCTTTGTGCGTAATTACTCACAAATCCCCCTACAGGAAATGAATGCATTACCCTAACCATGCATAGCGAGAAAGACAAGAAAGTGGGCTTATTGGGGAGGGCTGTAATGAGACATCCAAAGAATTGGGATTTCATATCTTCCTGAGTTAAATTGCTATGTTAAACCCATTTGAGGAGACAATGGAGGTAAAGAATGTGCTGGAAGAAATCACACTTCAGTACATATAAAAGCCTGCAAATAGCACACAATGCCAGGTTGGCTTTCTTGTCTTTTATTTTCAGCTAAGATCCTGTATGTGCATGTTTCTGTGAGCGTGCAGAGCAGTGCTGTTTGTTTAAGAAAGGTGGGAAAGTAAGGAGCAAAAAAAACAAAAAAAAACAAAACGAAAACAGGTGTGGTTTCAGTATGGAAAACCAATTTGTAGAGAAGTAAAAACACCTTCCTCCAATGCCACCTCACCTGAAACACATCCTTAGCATGTTCACACACATAGCACTCACCTGTAGTTGTTAGTGGTTTTCTTCATAAATGCGTGTTATTATCACTAATGCGGTATTTTTGATGCTGCACAACGCCTGCAGCATTCCGCTAGTCAGCTTTACGTCTGTACTGGAAGAATGACAGCAAAAGAAAGGGGGGAGGAGGCGGGGGTGAGACAGAGAAAGAGCGAGTTCAAAGTTGAAGCAGATCTTGTGTTTTTTCTCTCTTTCTCTCCTGCCCTCAGGGAAAAGATAACTGTCTGTCTCGTGTACTCATTTATTGCTTATCCAAGGGATAAAAAAACGATCTGATACATGGAAACATTAACACACAGTGGCAGCCTACTGCATACAATTAAACAATTAGATACTCATTGCATCCAAACATTGTGTTATTGCACAGTGTACTGATGCAGACACATGCAGAGATGGTAGGTTTAACACTTGTACAGCAATAAATCAGCACTGACAATTAGTCATTGTGGGTTTCTTTCTCTTCTGTGCATCTTTCTCTCTGCGAAGAATCCCGCTGTGAGATTGGATGCAATAAAAAAAACAAAAAAAACAAGTGAAGGAGGATGAGAAATCATTAAATGAGAGTTTTATATAGATGGATGAAAGGCTTTGGTATTAGCTGGATTCTGGCTGCTAAATCTACCTGCCTGAGCCAAAGCTTTGTGCGGGGTTGTGAGGAGATCTGTTGATGCATCTGCGTCTGTATGCATGTAGTGATACTTGTGTTTGTGCAGGCCTGAGTGTGTATGTGAGTCGGAGAAGTGCCACTCATTCACTGCAGCTGTAGAGGACAGTTGACAGAGCATTTATGATAGCCAGGCTGCTGTGTTCTTCAAATAAATCTCCCCATGAAAACAGCATTGAGAAAGAAGAGCACTCACGACTGTTAACATCTCTGACAATCCCTGCTTGACTATACCTTTGTGTTTGTGTGGGTGTGTGTGTGTGTGTGGGGGGGGGGGCTTGGTGTGAAGCTTGCAGACATAAGGATCTGCGCTTAACAGATTCGCAACTGTGAACAACTCTGACAGACTGTATGCGCGTTCAAGAGGAACGCTTCAAACAACTAGAACTTTCATCGCTCTGTGTGTGTTTACTTTTGTGTGTCTGTGTTGTTGTGAGTCTCCCTGTGAAACCCTTCAGAGCTCGATGACTGCCAAAGAGTTGGGCTGGTTTCTAAAATGCCTAAATTTAATACCTGTGTTCTTCTAACATCCTGTCTCAACAGGCAGCTATAGAAGTGCTGACTGCTGTCTGTAGTGATACTGACATATATCCACTGATGCTGTCTGTGCTCATGGGAAGTGTAGTCAAACAGCTATCACAAATGAACAGTGTTTACCACTGCAGAAAGGTTGCCAGGCTTCTTAGCGCACAGTATGAGAAGTCTCCTATTAAATCTGTACAGAGCTGTTGAGTCTGTGGCAGAGCTGTACTGGAAAGTAAAGCTCAGCGCATCAAGGTGTTAGGCTGCATCAAAGCCCTTCACACTGAAGAGATTTACAGTAAAAGCCTTTCCGCTTCATACAGGAGCATGCTCTGTCAAGCCTGCCAAGCAAGCTATTCTCATCTACAAAGTGGGACCATTTGGAATCATCAAACTCAACTAAGTTGGAAATCCCTGCTAGTTGTGTCTCCTTTTTATTCACCTCAAAAGGGGCTAGCCTATGCACATTTGAAATGGTAAATACAGAAGATATACTTGTCTCTGGAAATTGGAGTGAAAGGAAAACCATGTTATTTTCTCTTAAAACACAACTTTTGTTTCCCATCTACTGTAACAAATATCATCTTCAGCTTTATCTTCACCGTTTTTCCTCAAGACCATGTTAGGTACAAATCTTGCCCTTTATTATACTTAAAATGACTGTGTAATAGCTAATACAGCCCAGAAATATATCTAAAAAACAAAAGCAAACTAAAAATAACAGGGGCTGAATCAACAAAGAATGAATTGTGTCAACCACTTAAATCATTTGCGCTTTTGGACCTATTTTACTCTAATTATCTGCTAGCATAAACACACCCATAAAGGTTTGCACCTGAATGTTATTTTCCTTTGTTTTGCATCTGAATTTGTAGTTTTTGCAGGTGTTTTTCTGTATTTCAGTACACACATTTGTTCAGATTTAAAAAAAAAAATGCAGATACTGCAAAAACACCTCAGATTGCATGTCTCTAATGAGCAGAGATGTGCACACACACAGATCTGTACAATCAAACTAATGCTCATGCCTCTCATTTGTTTTGCATCTATAACACGTCCTATTGAAGTGCTCTTTAAAGTAGGCTCCAGCTAGGAGTGTAAATCAGCTAGGTCTAAAATAGGTTTGATTCATGTCTGAGATTTTTCAAAAACATCAGTGTTGGTGTCCTATTTGGTCTCAGAGACGACTGAGTCAGTGTGTCTGAACTCCAAAAGAGACTGTGCACATGTATGCACCTGGTGTAACAGGTGGAACTTCATTAACACCTGATGGATCAGGATCTCATGGTCATTAATGTTGTGTGTTCTGCAGTTCTGGGATTTGTTTGTAGCTATCCAGTCAGATCTCAATCAGTGGTTCTTATAATTAAGTTCCCCAAACTCTGAAACCTGATCCCTCCAATATATGACTGAAGCCTTGATGCTTGATATCATTTAACATTAATTCAACATAAATCAATCCTGACACACTTGAAGACATACACAGGCAGAGACAGAAACTCAGAGGTCAGTTTGTGCACAGTTAACAGGTCTAACTGCATTTGTTAAACTGCATATAGCAATTGGGGTTGATCTTTGTTGAATAAGACAGTTTTGCAACAAGTCTTATTTTCAAAGAAAGGGGACAATTTTGCGCCAAATATACGAATAGTCACTAATTTTCATCCATACAAATGGCACAGACAGACTTGTTTGACAGCACAGCTTGCAGTCAATTCCACTTTTTGCACATGCTTTGTGAATTACACACTATTTTTGTCTTTTGAGCCTGTATAAGCAGCACAATCCTTCTGTGGATGTGTAACAAAGTTCACATTCAGTGAAGTAAATAACTGTATTCATTGTTGTGGCCTGTTGTATTTGGTCAGCTGTTAATGGCTTCAAATCCCTCTTTACTAATGTTAATATTTTGTGTTACTTAGGTCTTGTTCATTTGAATGAAATGACAGTATGAATATAGATCAGTAAAATGTGATGTGTATAAATATAAATATAATTTCTGCCTGAGTTACATCCGTTTTATTGGCGACGGTGGTGGAAACAACTCAGATGATCCCACACTATCACATGTACTATTATAGCTGTTACCATAGCATATGAGAGACTCCTAGCAGAATAAAATGCATACTGTGTGTTTAAAAACTCTGATATAAATAAATACCTCCAAATAGTTTTGCACATTTTAAAATTGAAAACATATGAGATATATTTCTTCTGTGAAAATTCATGTTATTCTATTGTTCAAACCATCTCCTTTTTCCATCTACTTTAAATGCCTCTGATCTACAGTAACAATTACATTCCCCTTCAGCTTTTGCTTTGCTGTTTCTCTCTAAGGTCACACTTTATGTACAAATCCTGTTTATTAAAGCATAGTTTCATAGTTTCACTTTTGTATATTCACCATCTCTGCCACCCACATCAGTCGTCTCTCCTCCGCCAACCTTATAGGCCTAATTTCCATTTTAGTTTGATTTCTCCTGAAGAGTAGTGGTTTGTTTCTTGTTTTTTTTTTTTTTTTTGGTGAATTTCAGTGATTTCTGGAGGTTGTGCACCATGTGGTGTTCACTGACTGGAGATAATAACTTGCTCACCCCGTACAGTAATGTGTTGGTGTCTCCTTTCCTTCCGCCTCAGGGTGCTGTGATCACCCCAGCCGCGACCATAGAACCCAGTTTGTCTCTTCACCCCTCCAGTGTAATGGCTCCTCTCACCCAGCAGATGAACCACCTGTCTCTGGGCAGTACAGGCACCGTGAGTCTCTCCTTTAACCCCTTGTAGACTATTGTTGCAAATTCGCCTCAATATTCCATTGTTCTTGTAATGAGGTACTGCTCAACACTCTTTCTGAATGTATATACACTATATTACCTGGTTATCTATGATCTTTCATAGGTCAACTTCAACAGCCTGTTTCAGTAACAGCGTTATTAATTCCATGACATTCTACTGATTTTTGGATCATTTTTGTATTGTTTGGAATGTCGACTGGAGGAACTGATCAATAGCAGCATCAATAAATGTAATAATCTACATACCTGAGACTGGAAAATTTGGTAGATTATTATGGCGATTATGACAATTACACCTAATGAGACTAATTTGCATTATAACCCTTGTATGCACTATATTTTGTCTATGAGCTGTCCTCCATGATGGACAAAGACTCCCACCCCCTCCAACACACACTCACTGCACTAAGGAGCTCCATTACTGACAGGATGGTACACCCAAAGTGTGTGAAGGAGAGGTATCGCAGGTCTTTCCTTTCACAACAGAAACTGCTCCAAATAATCTGTACAATAAACCATACTCATATGCATAATCTGTACACGTCTATATATAATTATGTATGTAGATATGTGTATATAGGTGTACATATAAATATCTCCCCTATCCAACCTGTAATATATTCAACATGTACATAACAGCTGTAAATATCTTATCTTATATTAATTTCTTTTTTAATTTGTAAATTACATTTCTATATTTTCTTTTTTGTATATATTCAGTGTACTGACTGAATGCTCTTTTTACTCTTGTGTGCTTTGTTTACTTCACTCTTGCTGCTGTAAATTTGGAATTTCCCCTTGCGGGACTAATAAAGGAATATTTTATTTTATCTTATCTTATCTTATCTTGGCAGAAAAATACAAAAAATCTACGTGAAAAGACAGTTGAGCAGACCCATTCAAGAGTGAAAGATGAAATATAAAATAGAATCTGTTATGTATATTACTTATTCTGTGCATATATCCATCAGTTCTATATTTGCAGTATAGTTGCACATGTTGGCATTGATGTGATATGGGGTGATGTACTGTGAACTGTATAGTATGAATAGATCCATTTAGGCAGTAAGGTTCAGCTCATCTTGAACCCTATGCTTCGGGGTTTGTCCTTCAATGTTTGAAATGTTAAGTAGAATGAGTCAGTAGAGATTAAAAACACATCACCAATTCTGCACAAAATATTCCATGCCCCCTGAACTAAGCCAAAGTGTTATTTTCTTATTTATTGTGAGATGTCAAATACCCATACCTCTCAACGAGTTCGTCAGACAGCACCTATAATTCAGGGCCTTCTGAAGGACATATATATATATTTTTCGTTCTTACATCACGGTAATGTCTCTGTATCACCGCCCCTCCCTTCTCTACAGTACATGCCTGCTGCAGCCGCTGCTCCTATGCAAGGAACCTACATTCCCCAGTACACTGCAGTGCCTGCGTCTGCCATCACAGTGGAAGTAAGGACACGGAGAACTTGTTGTTTACTGTGGTTATTACATATAGCTTTTACTTTGTCCACACCGGCCTACAGAGGGCTTTACAGGGCAAATTTAAAAGCTTTATCGCGCAGGGCTGAAAGCATTTTTGGCCACATCTATGCCTGTGCTCTTAAAATACAAACCAATTGTGAAATGTATAACAATGACTGTGACTTAATTTCACTATATATAATTCTCTATTGTTTCTCCCTATTATTAGTTTTTAATGGCTGTGGTGAAATTAAAATTTAAAACTACATTTAGTGGTAGTCATTTATATTATCACCCCTGAGGATATTTGTTTTGGCTTTAATTATATCATATTATATATTCAGTGTAGCAGAGCGAGAGATGAATTTTAGGGTAAGTGCTGTCTTTAATAAAGTAAATTTTTGTCTTTGGCTCTGGACTTTTTGGAGAATTTTAGACAAAATAACTGCTGCGAGAGCTGCAACATTTTTTTTTTTTTTGAGTGATTTTTTAAATTTAATTTCTTTTTTCCTCAGACAAAATTGATCTTGTCTCCACTTTTTAAAACTGAATATTTTTCTCTCAGTAAACTGAACATCTTTGGGCTGCAGACCAAACATGACATTTGAGGGCGTCAGGTTGTGTCATGACATTTTCATTAAAATGTTTGCCCATTTTATTGAGCAGTCGGCTGATAAATTAATTGAGGAAATAATCAACAGAAAATAATCATTATTTGCAGCTCAAACTGCTGCTTGAGTCAAAGACCATGTTCACACTGCAATCAAAAGTGACTAAATTGGATGTTTTTGTTCATATGTGACCATATGTGAGATCCAAACAGTACAGTATGTCTGATCAGTTCAGTTCTGGTCTGATCCACGATTTCAGGTCCTAAATCAGATACAGATCTGATCTTTTGCAATTCAACTTCTGTCTGAACAGTGAGATCCCAACTCACTTGACTATAGATTGAAATTGATGGCAACTTTGGACTGAAGGAAATTAAATACTACAACGTACATTATTTACATAAGTATTGGAACACATTGAATTCAGTTTTGTCATTACTACAGGGGGTGGGCAGGGCTTCAAAACAATAATGATAAATGCCATGATATAATATTATATTGAGATAAATATATTTGTTATTGTTGTTTTAATTGTTACGGTAGAATCTTGCAATAAGAATTTGAAGCATTTTGTTCACATTGTCATCTTCACTTACAAAATGCTTCAGTTATTTAGTAATTAACTATAATCAATATAGATTGTCATTATAATTGTTTTACACTTGCTACCTATAGCTGCTAAAAAATAACAAACAAAACAAAACAAAAAAGTCATGTTTTGTCCACAAATCCTATCACCATATTGAAATAATTCAGGTAAAATGTAGTTTCTCACCTTTTCGTCGTCAGATATGACCCATCTGGATGTTCAGAGACTCTGTAGTGAATGTGAAACTCTGTTATCATATGAAACAGATGTTATAGACGCTTGTTTTTACATTCACTTAATGAAAAAGTCACTTTTGCTTCAGATTTCTCTGTTTTGATCTTATAACCTTTGAATTTACTCTGAACTTTAACTTTACTGTATAAAACAGTAAATAGTGATAAATCACTTAGGTTAGATGAATAAATAGTCCTGGGTCTTTGAGCATTAAAAATAGGTATGGAATGGACATTGTTTATTTGCACTAAACATACACTCCATGTGTTTTCAGTGTCTATTAGTATTTTTACAATAGGAGAAGAAGAATCTGATATAAACTGAATTTGGGAGGAAAAAGTGAATCAATGAACAAAAATTGAGTTCTGAGCCTTAAATCTGAATTGACCGACAGTGTAAATGTGCGAGTCCTTTGGGTAAGGAAAGGATGAACCTAAACATGTCCACGGTTGAAAATGTTCCTTGTGTTTGTGGTGTCAGGGCGTGGTGACAGAAGCATCTCCACAGACAGCCCCCTCCTCACAGGACGGCAGCGGGCAGCAGCCTTTATCAGTCGACAACACAGCAGATCATGCCACAGCCTATTCTTACCAGCAGACTAAGTGAGTGCAATGGAGTCATATCTCTTATTTAATCACATAATTTCTTGTTGTTATTGTTTTTTATTTGTACTCCTGTGTGACACTGACAAGTCATTTTCAAGTTCCGCTGTATTTACGTTGATATATTATTATTATATTAGTTGAAATTAGGGCTGTCAAAATTAACGCGTTAATGCGGATTAATCCATCATCATGATTAATCTGATTCAAAATTTTAATGCAATTAACCAGTGCAGAATGACTCTGAACGTCTCTGGCAACGCATTTCGGGCAGTTTGTCCAAGTAGAGTTACCGTCACGCATGTGAAAATGGGCAGTTGATCCAGTAGTGACAGGCAGCAGAACAAACCGATAAAGATGGAAGACGCTAAACAGCACGTTGGGCCTCTCGATGAGAAATATGAGAACAAGAAAAACCCAAGATGGAACATTTGTTTCATGTTGTTTTGTTGAAGATGTTTAATAAACACATTAAGTGCACATATATTCCCTTCTTTCATGAGTCTGTTTGCTCATGCAAAATGAAACACAATTAATATAGATTGAAAATGAATGCTATCTAATCACAATTAATCGCAATTAATGCACAGCAACCCTGTGATTAATCTGATTAAAAAATGTAATCGTTTGGCAGCACTAGTTGAAATACATTTATTGAAGGTGTTTGCTTATTTTTCTGAGTCATTTCATTTACATGCAGGGAAGGTATTGTGATAATTTATTATTTTTGGCAGTAATGTGATTTGAGAAATGTTCCAGTTCCTGCTTTCACACTTAGATTCTGCTGATGAAAGCCTGTGTACTTTATCTTATAGTCCCTTTACTAGGTCTTTTAAATGTTGTGTTGAGAATAACACAGTTGGAGGAGTGCCTTAAACTCTCCCTAGTTACAATCTTGACATTTATCAGGACACAGTTTGCTGAGTTAGTGATTCTAAAGTGAAATATATCTTGCTAAATAAGTGTACATACAGTATAATTAGCAACAGCAGACTACATTGTATATTTGCATAGACATGTTTTTTCCCCATTCCGTGGTTGCTGACACACAGCGTCTTCTACTTTAAAGCACTCGTTCCCCATTTTTATCTTTTCCTGTTGTGTGTTTGTGTTCTTTCTCTGGCTCACAGATACCCTGCTGTTGGTTTGTGAATGTTGCTCCAGTTTCAAACATTAAAACACCGTCCAGTTTTGTCAGTTGCCTTTTTTGTTCACAGACTTATTTTCTGTCTTTTTTTTTAAATTTTTTTTTAGATAACAAGATTGGTAAGAATCATTGCTGCATTGCCCTTAGAAGGACTGCACTGCACTGGAGACGGAGAGAATCAAAACGAAACCCGGACAAAAGAAAAAATGGTGACACGGATAACACCAAGCGGAGAACGCTTCAACTGTGCACAAATAAAAGACAAAATGAAGAAAAAAATCTATTATATTTCTTACCTGAGGGAACCAAGAAAAAGACAGAGGAAAAAGAAATGATGTTTTGCTGAACTTTAGGACAATGAAATCAAACGCAGTCTGCAACTTTGGGTTTATTATTTCTTACCATGAGACTGGACTTATGCCTCCAAGAGAAGACTGAAATCTAAACTCAACAACACGCTGTACAGAGAAAAAAAAAAAAAGAACATTTGAATGTGCAGGTAGATTTTCAGACTTTTTTTATTAAAAAATAAGGAAGGAAGCAGAGTCTAGAAAAAAAAACAGGTTGTCTTCCTTTCATATTAAGCTACATTATTTTCATTCTTTTTATTATTTGAGTAGTTTTCTAGAATATCAATGTTTTCGTAAATCTTTATTGCCTTAATTTTCTCAAACATTGGGAAAAAAAAAAGTTTCCATTGTGTTGAATTATGAAAAAAGACAAAGTTTGAATGATTTGAGAGGTTCTTGGAGATTCAAGAGCCGTGGAGATGAAATCTACAAAGCTATCTGTACAGGTAAAAAAAAAATAAGGTTGTGTTTGTATGAAGATGACTTTTAAATTATGTGGTGCAGTGCAGCTGATGTTGGTTGGTAGGAAAAAAACTCTAATGCGACTTGTGGGAAGTCCACTGCTTCTTAAAAAAATGCAGTTTATTCATAGGATGAACATTTTGTTCCTTCATGCAATTTTTTTTTTATTATTATTTTTTCATTCAATCGATTGTTTTGTTTCTTTGTTTTTTGCTTGCAGTATTTTTACCTTCAAAAGTTTTTGCTTTGCCTGCTTCGTGTGTCTCAATGCAAAAAGTTAAAAAAAAAAGGAACATTTCTGACTTAAACAAAAAGCAGAAAGAAATGCTAGGATTTTTAAATGTGCAAAAAGCAATAGTTTTAGTAAAACTGTTGACAGTTTCTTGAGTCTTTCTTAACTGTTGAACAACCGCAGCCTACAGGTGGCATATTTTATACCAAAGATGAAGAAACTAGGTATTGAAGAGATCTTCCTTATGTTGCTTTTCCTTTATTTTTTCACCTCTGTGACTGACTTTTTTTTTTTTCTCATGCTGTTGTGCGAGGTAATTTTATCTGTGAATGGGAACATGCAGTAGGTCTTTAAAGGGGCTGAAGCCCGTACAAATACACAAATGCCTCAACCGGAAGAGTGTGCTCTGAGATGTTTTGTTTTGTCATACAATTAAACATGGCGATGATCTGAAGTGGCGCTGGAACACCTGTCGAGAGACCAGACATCCTGTGGTGTGGAGGTAGTGGAAAAGGTAAGTATATTATTGATAATAAATTGGGTTTCTTTATTTTAGTGTAGAGGTTGAAATGCATTATATTGGTGTGTACTCTTAAGATTGTATGCACCTGAATACACCCTCTGCAGGCTGCACTGACCATCCCTAAATACCCATTTTAAACAGTTATTTGTCACTATGACAAAACTAGATTTCATTATTCTGAAAACCACACTTTCAGGCCAAACACAAGCCATTCAAAATGTGAGCAGGGAGTTCATCTCTGCGAGAGGAAAGGGCATTTCTGTTCAACTAAATCATTTCAGCTTATGTACATTCTCCTGAGAACACAAGGAGGAAATTGTTTTTTTTTTCTTTTTTTCTTAAAATTTTTTCTGTTGTATTTTTTGGATTTTTGTGTGTGTGAGCTGCTAAATACTTAATAAGTACCGGGGAGTGAGGTAGTCATGAGCTGGGTGGGGTGTGTAAGAGGTGCACCTAAAAAGTGAGCATTTTAAAAGTCAGGGTGTGTTTAAACAAAAAAAAAAAAAAATCATTTGTATGACTTGATGATGTGAAAGAAGAAGCTTGTTTCTGCGATCAGCCATTGAACTCACACTAATGCTGAGACTGCTCTCTTCTATTTCTAATGGGTGGAATTGAGAATGTGCAGAGTTCGCATTTGTAAGAGTGCAGACATTAAGAGCAAAACTCCTTACAGGCTGCATCCTCTAAACCCCACCTACCTGCTTACCCTCCACCAATGACAGGAAGCTAATGGAGACGGAGGAGTCGACTAAACTAGAAAAATCATGGTTCAACCAAAACAAACGTCTATTGGAAAATAAATTATTGAAAGGAAAGAGATAGAGAGAGTAAAACAAAACAAAACAAACAAAAAAAGCGAGAACAAAAGTAGTATTTATGAGATCTTTTTTGTACAGGTGTGTAAAAGAAGATGCAACAGAAATACTTTGATGATGCTATTTTTTTATTTGCTTGGTCACATGCCTCCCATGTCTTTCAAATTGTGATTCTGAGAGTGTCTGTAGAACCAGTGGATATTGCTGTAGTTTCAAATGTCTCTTTTTCTTTTTTGTTTTCTTTTTAGACAAATCTTTCAATAAAAAAATGGTTTCAAACAGCGGGCACTCAGCACAGTGTGTTCTGCAGGTATGACGCAACACCACCAGAGGGCGCTGCCGTCAAAGTGACAGAGCTGAGCGGACGCGGGAGTTGGACGTTTATTTTAGGAGGGGCTGCTTTTGTTCATGTGTGATTTGATCAAGCTACCATGAATTTTAATGTTGACAGACCAGACTAAACAGGTGTGAAGATGCAAACAACATTAATTGACCGTAATAACCCGTCAGTGATTGAAGAGCAAGGAGTTAAATTACAATAAATAACATGCTGAGCGTATTTAGTTTATTGGCTTTATTACAGAGCAGGAAATATACAACATCAAAGCCATAACAACACATATGAATCATGCACAGGTTTCTCCAGTGCAGAAAAAAACTACTACTATTTATTGTGACGTTCCCATTTAGCAACTCATTCTTTAAAAGATTTAGAATGTTTTATACAGAGAAAACTCACATTTAACAATACTATGACAAGTACAATTTTGCACATGCAAATTAAATATGTTATATGTATACCATCACATAAAACAGATTCATTGCCCTCTGATGCTACATTCACACCAGCAGCTTTAGTGCTGAATTCAGATATATTTAATGGCTTTTTTCTTCCTTCTCTCTTCACTTTACTATTTCATTGTGAACTTCTCACAGTCCTGAAATGAGACACGTACACAAAAGCAGCACTGTTATATAACTTGTAGTGAAAGTCCTCTACTATAAGAAAAGAATGTGCAGCGTAAATGCTTCTTTTTAGGTAAAAATATCTATTATCAAGGCGTCATCATGTCATGGTCCCTGGCAGTGTTTTACAATTGTATACGATGTTCTTGGGTTCATATTACAGCTATATTTTATGTTTATCTTACATTTTACTACAGCAGATGTTTATGGTTCACCTCATTTGACTTTTGTCATTGTATCTGAATGACTGGCTCCAGTGCACAGTGAAATAACACGTGAACTCTGAAGTGTTCAAACTCAGGTCGCACTGCAAAAGATCAGATTTGTACATGATTTAGGTCCACATATGGAAGTGGACAAGATCATGACAGAATTAATCAGATATATATATATAAGAACTTTTGGCTACAGTGTGAACATAGTCAGAGTCACATCTCTTTATTCTAAACTTATGACGTGGCCGCTGATGTGGTT
>JAPQRQ010000009.1:15840437-15851840 GCA_037367365.1 Apogon talboti | reverse complement strand
TTTTTTTCTTCTTCAAGACGCATTTTTTGACTGATGCGACTTATACTCCAGAGCGACTTATAGTCCGAAAAATACGGAATTAATTGAAACTCTTACTATTATATCATTGTATATGCATGAAAACAGCCCAAATTAGAAACAGAAGTGCATAATTAGAATAAATAGAGTTCAAACCATCTCTGTATTATTAGCTGGAACACTGAAAATCTAACATACTGTGTATTTTCTAACTTCCCGGTCCAGGTGTTGCTGTCATTCTGCCCACCCTCTGCATCTCACTGTCAGTTCAGACAAACCCCATTGTTTTGTGAAGTCTCACTGACTCATCCATAGAGAATGAAGATCCATGTTAGCCAGTGCTAATAACCACTAATTAGATTGAAGAGTCCAGATTGTATGAGGACAGCTTTTATAAGGTGCCTTAGTGCGATAGGAGGTAGCTGATTGTGTTTCTCTCCGTCTGCCTGTCTGTCAAGCTAATTACGGAGTAGATCCACCACGTGCATCTGCAGGGTAGCACATGCATTCAAAAGCCTTGCTCATATACTGTAAACAGAAAAGCATATAGTCTATGCATATAGTTGTTTCACTTTTAATTTGACTAAATTCAGGATATTGAATCCACTGCTATTCTGATGTATACTCATTCACACCTTTGCAAATGATTAAGGGAGTGTATTAATTAAATTAGGTTACAAATACTGTAAAGCAGCTTAACTTAAGGTTGTAAAGGCTTAATAAATGACTATGCTAGCTCACAGATGCCAAGGTTCACAGAAACACACCAACATACACACAGCACAGCTTAAGAGTAGAAATACTAACACACTATATAACAGTACACACTAAGTAGACTATAATACACTATACACTAAAATGCTGTTGGAGACTGTGGTTGATTCAGTATTGGTTTTTATACATTATATATCGTGCAATTCTAAAATAATGAAAGTAGAATCATTGGAGGCTGTTTTACCTGACTCCTGGTTATCATGCTTCAGGTAGACTGGCTCCATCTTGAACGCTCCAATGATGTCTGTTCTCCTCTTCACCCTGTTTACAGACAATCCAGACAATAGCAAATCAATAAGAAGTGCATTCTGATATTAATCTACAGAATGAAAATTATGCATGGTTTTTGTCACCGGGTTTCACAAATTATCTATTAAATATAGGGTGCCAATAATAGTTGTCACTATATTCAGCAGTGTAGTAGTCTGGTATACCCTGTTTGTTTTGTGTTGACAAATGTGTCTAAATATATGTCATGAATTGTTTTATGTGTTATATATGAACAACTGAGCCAGAGCGGATGGAAAAGGTTTTAGGATCGCTTCCCGTTTCCACACGAGAGGGGTTGAAGCCTCGCTATTTCTATCTTGTGCTGAGCATGGTTTGTTTTGTTTGCTGCTGACAGAAGAGGCAGATGGAAGGCGTAGATCTATTTTTACTAAGTGATTGTTGAAGTGCAGACAGATATCAGTTTGGCGATGAGAATAACAACTCATTGTTACTTTTTTGGGGGCATGAGTCACTGCTCAGGTAAACTGATAAATCATCAACTAGAAAACACGAGAGTTAGGAGCTGAAAATAGAACAAATGGGGTTTCCCGGTGTTGACTTTTGTGATCGTTCAGTTCATCAACACTGTTAGAGTGCTGTTTTAGATAAGTAAATAAAAAATAATAAGTCAAAACTTTTGCACAATGCACATGCATATCTTACCACATTGTAGAGCAGTCAAAGTTGATTAAAAGGCATTTGTGCGGGTTGAAGTTGAAAGAGTCAGCAAACTATAAAGAAAAGAAAAAGTATTGTCATTACTTAAGTTTCCTGTTGTAAAGACAATAAGAATTTTTTTTAAAAATCCTAATATAATTGAACACTTTCCTAGTTTGGAATGTTTTTTTTTTCCAAACCGCACCCATAATAATATATATTTTTATGCTATTATTGCTGTAAAACCAACCTTCAAACCAACAGCATTATCTGGACTCAAGCAGGCACAGTTTATTTGAAATGCAAAAGAGGAGAATGGTGCCAACAAGCAGCAACGCACACTTAATATAACCCCTTCCTGGAAAGGTTTGTTCACAGAGAGACCAACCTTTCTAATCTGCTCTCTAATCTTTTTGTTGGCTATCTTTTCTAATATCCTTTTTCTCTACCTCCACAAATGCAATAACACATCATAGAGATACAATGTGAGACAGACTCCTGACTGACAATTGCCATGCTGACTGATTCAAAGGGTGCCGGTTGCCTATGCGCCCATCATTCGTATCCTAGCAACCCACCCTCCAGCAGGACTGCGCTCTAATCCAAAAAGACTGTTATTTCTACGTACTCTTATCTAATTATATTCAGTATCCTGGGATTGTTTCAGTTACAGATTATAAATATGTTCCTCTAAAATCTTACTAGATGTTGCTGAAATAAGTTTGTTAATCTTCCACCTGTGATTCCCTAATGCATTATAATGTTATAGGGCGTTATAGTCCTGTTTTGCCCCAATAACTAATATACAAGCAGTCAGAGTAAAGCTAAAACACCAGTTGGTCATTTAACTGTCAAGGCAGTTTTCTCTGTCTCCCCACCACAGTATTTGAACTTGTGTGTCTAATAAACAGTGATATATAAAGGTCTAACGCTGCCTCAGGAAATTACTCTGTCCTTATCTTTGCGTCTCTGCACAGCTTGGGGAGCAACAGCTGCTTTGGCAGCCTCAAAAGGCAGATTGATGCCTCTGCTTTTGCTGATTGTTCAGCCTATTACTCACTCTTGCATGGATCCTCCTTGACATTAACATTGTGCCATTTTCAAACAGAAGTAAAGCAGCTGGATATAATCAGCATGTAGTCAGAATTTCCTTTTATAGATTTTATGGAAGATATTTCACAAAGCAATTGAACTAAAATAGGCTGTCTTGACATTTGGCGCAACTGTGTGTTTTGTGCAGGTGGGGCAATTACAGGATCTGTTCATAGCGTTCTTAATTTTTCATTTGGGTGTGAAAAACTGTTTTGACAATACAACCATCACATCAGTGTATTGTGGTGCTGATATATAAACTAACATTAGCATGCTAACCAGTTCAGCCCGTCTTGTACAAATACTTTTTTTTCTCAAGAAGCATAGTAGTGGGTTACTGTAGCATCCAGTTTACCCCCATTCAACTATGACAAGAAGTACTAGTACTCATCAGACTGACCTTCTTCGTATAATTAAAAAACACAAACACAAATCACATGGCACTGATATAGAGTTTTTCTGTGGCTGGTTTCTTGCTACAATGGCCTTCCTCATAACTGAGCTACACAACCAACTCTCAGAGCAGTGGACACCAACACCACAACTTTCTAATGCAACTTTCAACTTTGCAACAAATGAACTTTCTATTGATAAATTGCCCCTTTAATTTTTGACAACACTATAATCATATTGAAATCCCCCTCTACTGATATTAGGATGATTAACAACACTACCAAAGAGATGTATTACAAGACCTTCAGTAGAAAACTAGTAGTTTTCATTCAAATATATGACATTATGGCACACATTAACACACCTCAACACCGTCCAGCAATGGCCTAAATTCAGGGCAAATGAATGAACTCCCAGCGTATGCCGCATCAATGTGCATCCACATGTTTTCATCCTTACCTGCAACAGACACAGAACAGGCAGAAAAGAGTATTAATATGTGTAAAAAGAATAATCAAAAAAATAAAACACTGAATAATTGGAAAATTGAATGAATTCATTTTTACTTTATCAAACAGCAGTGCATAAACCCTGTTCCCCATGTGATCTAGAGCATTCTTTACAGATTCTTTAAAAGCTGGGATTAACAAAAAAATAAGCTAATATATGTGTTGTACAGCTAAAAAAGCAAAATTACATGTTATTGTCATTTTACTGTAATATAATGTAAAAGAGTGTGTGTGCTTTTACTACAAGTGACTCACATATGGGCCCGAGCTCCAGGAGGTTATCAAAAGCACATGATGAAGTGGTCCCCAGAGTGGCACATAACTGAAAAACACAAACATATAAATCATCAAATATCCTGAATAGATTAATTTTACTGGAACAACTTCAGTCCACAACACAACAATTACAAGATTGTATCTACATCATTCATGGCACATACAATAAAATATTGCTTTTATAGGAGCAGACATGTGTTCTTCTTCTATGCCTTCTTTTTTTTTTTTTTTTTTTAAACATAGACATCGGTATCACTTTTGACATGCAGATATGTTTCAGGGTTACTGGGTTGCTGCAGCTTCCCGACTACTGGGCACTGATTGTGATCTGTTGGTCCAGATGGACAGAGATTATTGCCCTTAACCAAATAGACACACATTAAGTTAAACAGAAACAATGTTATCCTTCAATAGAAGCATCAGCAGTGTGTGCTCAGCAGCACCAACACACCCGACTGTGTCATTGTGGCTTTCAGCTGAATGAGAGGTCAGCTACAGAGATGTAAGTTATACGTATACTGTAATTAAACAAACCAAGTACCTTGAGTTAATGTTTGGCATTCTCTTGTAAAATTCTTTATTTTTACAATCGCACAATGAGAGAGAATTTGAATTTATTTCCTTACAAAGAAAGGAACAAGTCCAGCTGCCTTGTCTTCATCTATCATCCTCCTTAGCATGTCCCCTCTGAGAGAAAATCTGTTGTCAGTTGGGACTTTTTTCATCATCACACCTCCAATCAGTCCAGCTCGCTCCACCGAGGAATGAGCCTTGGAAACAAAGAGTCACAAGATGCAAAACAGTGTATTAATAAAAAAAATAAAATAAAAAAAAAAAAATAAAAAAAAAATCAACAACTTTCCTGTCTTTTGGCTGTCAGATTGTAATTGTAGCTGATTTATTTTTGATCAGTTGATGTCGTTTACTATAAAAGGAGAGCTATACGCACACTGGGGGTGAACTCACAGGCAAAAGAACACGTAAACCTGCAGTAGTCAAAGAACTAAGTGCTCTGCCTATAAAGGTCTGTGTGGCCCTCAGGCGACTCCCTAACCCAATCACAAAGTCAGCCTGGTGTTCAACCTGATCAGAGCTCGCTCCTGCCTCACTGACCCTCTGTCTCTCTCTATCATATTAGAACTACTTCAGTTATACAAACCTTTAAAGTTCACAGGGAGTGGAACCATTCGCTCGTGCAACTTTGCAGATAAATTGCGTTGCATATTTACTTGTTTTACCAGAATGGCTGTTGTAAATATGTCTAGTGTGAATTTTAACCCGTAAGGACCCAGCACTACTGTTATGTCAGTTCCCAAACAACATTTTCTAACCTTTCTTAAGTGATTTATCACCATTCATTATAATAGTATCCTCTGTATTTTGCATTTTGTCAGTATACATTGAATTTGTTGATCATGAAAATACTCCTAAAAGCTCAGATTAAAGTTGATGTTTATTATATCAAAAATATTGTCAATTTATTGTGTTTATTTTACTGTACAGCACTTTGGAAACCTTTGTGTTTATTTAAATTTGTGCTTTATAAATAAAAATGGATTGGAAATGGATAAGGTCATGCTGCATAACTGACTGCCATGTACACACAACCACAACTAGGGTTAACAACATTCTGCAAATGAAAATTATATGCATTTGTGTAAAGTCATGAATTTGGGAAACTTACTTGCTCAGAGGTGTATGCCACCAGTTTGGAGAAGATATCACCCTCTGATAATTCGGGGTTCATGGACTGGACCCTTCTGATTGCTTTACAGCGAGCAGCAAGTAACCCCATCAACGTTGCCTCGCTGGCTGTGCTCTGTTGGAGAGTTACAAGAAGAACCTTGGATGTTACCTTGTTACCTACTGTATATTTTCAGGCTATTTTGGGGTTGAGTGGAAAATCATGATACTTTCAGCACTAGATAGGAAAAAAAATAAATGTACCGTGACTCTTCATCCAGTCAGGTTAATACAATGAAAATGATCTGAGGCTACATAATGAAAGAAAATGTGGCTTTTGAAGCATCCGGGGTTTGAAAGTCAATATACATAAATTGCTCTTCAGACAAGAAATTTGTGTCACAAGAAAGCCAGAGACGTCTAAGATGTTAGTGATCATTAAACCTGATAAATCAATCAGACTCTGTCCATCACTGAGGTTATCCGATCACTTGAATGAACCAAAGGAAACAGCTTCAGACCAATAAATAAAGCCCTAGTAAAAGCAAATCCTCATCTGCCAAACTTCCTTGAGCTTACTTCCTGTCCTCTCCCTGCTTACCATGAGATATAATCATGATTCTCAGCATATGCCTGGAATAGCTTGGACAAAATCTGCCAGTTTTCATTTACACATCACACAGTATCACAGTGTCAGTGCCAGGATTTAACGTAGCTGCAGATATAGCCCCATTTTAACGCTAAAAGTAGATGGATAAACATTTTATTATTAGCAAAATTTCTAAAAGATAGGCACCACTGGACTGATGATGCAAAAAAAAAGATATGCAATCTTGTTTTACCTGATTCAAAGAAAACAATTATTTGTTATCTAATGCATTATTCAATTAGATTTTGTAGTCTCTTATTTATAATGTATGAATCCAAATTAATTACAGGCTCTTTCTCTAAGGTTTAATGACTTTCAGAGGGTTGTCACAGGTCACGTAAGGGCATTTTTCCAAACATCCTTTTTCTCCTTTGTGTTGATAGAAGGTTTATAATAACAGGCTGACAGTGGTGTTGTCACAACACTCTTTAGCCCGGCTGCATTGAGAAAAGGTCCATTGGTTGCCATAGTGAGCGTGTAAGCTGCACTTAAAAAGGAGGGTCGCGAGAGAGAAACAAAAACATGATGAAGCAGATGAGAACACACGCATACACACCTTCACACTCAGGCGGTCACAATAAAAGAGGCATGAAATGATCTGTCATCAGTGTGCACTCACATGCTCACATGAACACACACAACAAATGCACGCAGAGACGGACACCTCTGCTGTTTATGTCAGTGGAACACTAAACTAACGCTTAGCCTTTTGCCACACGAAACAATCCCAGTGCCATCACTGTCATCTTTAGCTGTCTGTGGAAGACATATTAAAAGGCAATTTCCTGTCAATTTTCAGCTGGTGTGAAGCATCCAGAAAGAAAGGACAAATCAATATCAGGAAAATTGGTGATGAATTCAGCATCGAAGGAGGTGGGTCTGTGTGAACACCTGCAGGTCAAAGGGGTGAGTCATCTAGGGTGATTATAAACCATAAAAACACAAACCACACAAACAAAAACCATACATGTGACAGTGTTTGCACATTTGCCTGGGTGCTGAAGCTTGATTCCTGTGTGAGGCCTTAAGTTTTCTGGACTTTTGCTTAGGTTATGTAGTTAAAATACTGTCTTGGGTGTAGAAGAACATGATGGTTCGGATTAAAATATTGCTTTTCATCATGTTAACTGTTAGAATGCCTTTCTATTCCACCACAGAAGTATTTTTGCATGGACGTTTCTTAGCACAGAAATACCCCTAAGAGATGCAATAATTAAACTGAGTGTAAAAACAGTTAATTATTCCAAAGTGTGCTTACCAGGATGACACCTCCGCCATGGCCTTGAGTACCAGCAATAAAACACTCGGGTAGTTTCAGCATCTTTCCGAGCCAATCTAACATGACTGTCTCCAGCTCTGTGCAGGCTGGACTGGCAGCCTGACAACACATACCCCCAAAAATAAACAAAACCAATTTAATATCATTCTTTTGCTGATAAATTTGAAAGATACATAAAGTTTTGAAATACAGTATGATACATAGACAAATATATATTTTTTATGTTACCCAGGAGAATCCAATACAGCCAATGCCTGTACACAACATGTCAGCCAACATGGCAGGGGCCGAGGAAGCTGCTGGAAAGTAGGCAAAGAAGTATGGGCTGTGCCAGTGAGTGACCTGAAACGCACATACATAATAAATTACTCACAAATCACATTTTCAAAGTGACAACAGGCAAGGTTACAGTGGATCACAGTGTTAATAGGTAAAGAATATAATGTTTTTTGTGGCTTGTGGTTCTAAACAGATCTGTGCAAACATGACCTTTCCTGTCTAGTCAGCGAATGAGGGAGCAAGAGAGGTGTTCGAGTGAGCAACAGGTGGCATGGTGAAAACTAGAGACTAGAAGGTATGCAGTCAACCCTAAAAGCAGAAAGAAGAGGGGGTTGTTGTGCTGAAGGTACAACAAACTCAGTCCCTGAAGGTTGATGTCCAAAACCCCTGCAAAACTGGAGGAAATAGAAAATACAGGAAGATGAGAGGGTCTCCACGACTACAGGAACTGACAGAAGGTCAGAGGAGGTGATTGAGGATGATTATTATTATTATGTTTGGCATTATGTTTGGCATTTCACATTTGTGTGAAAACCAATGTTTAGTGGCAACGAAATTAACCCATAAAGACCCACGCACCCAAACTACTCATGTAAATTGTTTAATACGTGTTGATCCACTAATCCTGTCAATGCATGTCAATAATTGGTGTAAAATGCAGTTTGTCATCTTGTCATGGTCGTCAGATATGACTCATAGTGAACATGGAAACACTGTCATCTTCTACAACATTGATTCACCAGTAAAGGTTTATGTTCAGTTAATGATATATTATACTGAAAAAGTCACTTTTTCTTCATTTTTCTGTGTTTTGACGTAATAACCTTTAAATTTACTTTGAGTTTTAATGAACACCTACATGATCAGTGAATTAAATATAGGAAAATACAGGATTTACAGTGAAAAAACTCAAACTAAAGAGGATAATATTGCAATAAATGGTGATACATCAGTTAAGAAAGGTTAATTATAGAGAAAAATTCATTTGGGAACTGCCACAAAAGTAACACTGGGTCTTTGTGGGTTAAGGAAACAAAGCTAAGATTGTATCCAAAAATTTTTTTTAATCAATTTGAGTTGACTGTAAACTCAGACTTAATACATAACAGATAAAATATGCCATATACCATTTTGATCTGGATTTTAAGAATAAAAACTGAACTGCTCAACACACTGTTTTAGATGATGATCACAACTGTTTTCATTCAATTGCACGTTATGAAAAAAATACACAAATATTAATATTTTGTGATTAGTGGGGGGGCTAAGCTTATCTGAAGCTTATCTGAAGTTTCTTTTTTTTGTTTTGTTTTGTTTTTTCACCCCACTCTCCATATCAGAGATACAATAGAGAAACCCCAAGAGGTTTTTCTCAAGTAATTTTTTGAGGAATCAAAGCTAGGATTGTATTCAAATAATTTTTTTAATTGATTTGAGTTGACTGTAAACTCTTTAATCAGGAAATCAGTCAGCCACAAGGCTCCTGTGTGTCAGTGAATCAGGGAACGTATGAACTCACCCCTGGCATAATCACCCTTTCCACATCTTTTAAAATGTCTTCATATGTCTCCGGCTCTTCTGGAGCTTCAGTAGGGACCAAAGTACGAAGGTACCCCGGTTGCACATCTGGGTACACTGGTCTCTGTTCTATGTTCTCCAGGTAGTCGGCCACATAGTCCACCATTTCCTTCCCTCTGCGTCGAAACTCTTCCATGTCCATGTTATCACTGAAATACAACACAGAAACACTCCATTTCTGGATAATTTCAAAACAATGATTTTCTGTCAAGTAAAACTACAGCAGCACTGTTATGTTATACAGTAGAGATACATGCATATGCATTCACACAGCCCAATAACTAGTAACTGGTTTAACCTTTGAGCCTCACATTATGGACTTAATTGACCTTATATAGGAGTACTTCTAATGTAAAAATGTGCACCCAGTCAACTTGAAGTCAGCTAAGGACACAGAGGAAAAAATCCTGTTTAAATAACATCAGCAATCATATCTGTAAACACATGCATGGCTTACATTTTTATCTGCACTATACAGTTGAATTACAAAACACCAATTCATTACGTTGTTGATTTTTTTTTCCTTCTCAGAGAGAAAAAGCCATGTTGGGGATAAACAAAGTGATATCACTTGTTGCACTTTGAGAGCAGATCATTAACCTGGTTCTGAAAACACAGTTGGCAGGACTTTATCCCAGTGACCCTTGTCACACCCATACAGGAGCTTCGATATAAACTGAGAATCATAAAAAGTGAATGAATCATAACAAGAGTGAATGGAAATGAATAAACCTCAGCCACTAAGAATAGAGAATATTGGAATAACATGGGAACATTACTATAACTTTATAGATTTTTGCAGATGATGTTATATTTTAACGTAATTATTTCCCATTTTTAAAATTTTATGTTATTTTTATTTCAGTTGAGATCTTTTTTTTATTAAATCAAGAAGAATCATTTAGTTTCATTTGATCTCAGAGATTTAGTCTCATGGTTCTATTTTCCACCTGCTAGAAAAGAACCATTCAGTAAAGGAAAAAGCTACTAGGAAAAAACTAATGGGAATCAATTTATTATTTGCAAAGCATCACTCACATAATCTTATGTACATATCTCTTATACATTAACATCTCAAATGTTTATGTAATTATCACATAATTACTGTCTTTCGTATTGAAATTGCAATATCAATGCAGCCTGTTTTTCATTCAGTGCCTTATCAATCAACAAGTGTTTCACCTCCACGTCCTTTCCCATTGCTGAAAACCAGAGCCCTTATCCTTATGCTTATCTCAAATAGGATTAGACGTGCTTGCATATACGTGTGTCCATGTGTGTGTGTCTGTGTGTTTCTACTCACAGTTCCAGATCAAGGCTTCAGCAGCGATGTGTAGACGGAGGATCCTTTCCTTTTCTTTGACGTTCACAAACACGGCCGGTCATGTACGGGTGTGTTTGTGTGAGTAATCAGACAGGACACATCCTCCTTTTATCTGGCCACTAACCACCCCCACCCCTCAGCCCCCATTAGGCCAGCCAATGGGAATCAGTCTGATTCACAAGGAGTTCCTGAAGCTGTGCCTCTATAAGCACACATACAGATGAATGTGTAAATACACAATACATAACCTGGGGAAAATTAGATGGATAAATAATCCCTCCTGTTATGTTAATCAAATCGACGTTCACTATATTTAACCCATAAAGACCCAGTGCTACTTTTGTGACAGTCGCCAAATGATTTTTTCTGTCTATTTAACCTTTTTTAAGTGATTTATTACCATTTATTCTAATATGGTCCTTTTTATTTTGCATTTTTCAGTGAAAATCACGTATTTTCCTCTAATAAATTCATTGATCATGTAAATGTTCATTAAAGCTCAGAGTAAAGTTGAGGGTTACTATATCAAAAAAGAGAAAACTGAAGAAAAAGTGACTTTTTCAGTCAAATCTATCATTAACTGAACATAAAACAAGTGTGTCCATCCACTGTCATTGATCCA
>JAPQRQ010000009.1:15828939-15840337 GCA_037367365.1 Apogon talboti | reverse complement strand
ATAGATAGATAGATAGATAGATAGATAGATAGATAGATAGATAGATATAGATATATATACCTTAGTGCAAAAATATAGACAAAGCACATGTAAGACATTTGGGTGGATGATGCTGTTCTGTACACAGCCTACTCTCATCTGACTGACTCTGAGGTATGGCCTTGGGTTGTTCAAGTGCATTAAACCCAATCCAACCTTCTACACTCAGAGACAAGCCCCAGGTGATGGTTGGAGATCAATCATCAATCAAATCACTGCCTTCTCAGATGTATATGGCTTTTTAGTGAGGTCAGTCTGATGGTCAATCCAGCTTTTCAAATCTCAAACCATCAACAAATTTTGTTTTCCAGGAACACTATTGGTTGCCATAAGTTCAGTCTACAGCTATGAATCTGTAACCCAATTTAGGTCATTTATCATTCATCTGAGCGTAAAAGATTGAAATACATCCCTGAGTGTCATCAGCACCGGGTGGTACGTTTCTTCCTTACAAAGAATGAAACACTAGCTTTGAATAAAATAGCTTGAAAGTCTGAAGATGTCCCTTTTTACTGGTTCTGGAGGAGGTTCTGCACTGGTAGAAGTCATCTCACTGTGAAAACCTCAGGTAAATGTTTGCCATGTTACATTTTTCTAGGTGACATAAGGGCAGGGGTGTCAAACTCAGGTCCTCGGGGGCCGGTGTCCTGCATGTTTTAGATAGTTCCCTCTTCCAACACACCTGGTTCAATTAATGATCAGCTCATCACCAGGCTCTGCAGAAGCCTGATAACGATGTAATGACGTCCAGGTGTGATGGAAGAGGGACATATGTAAAATGTGCAGGACACCGGCCCTCGAGGACCGGAGTTCGACACCTGTGCATAAGGGCTTGCCTTTAAATGTTTATAAAGACTTTGCTGTTCTACAAACATTTGCTTAAAGACAACAGTCATGGGATGGATTATGGATTAGTATAGTTTATATGATACTCTGGGATCATATGGACGTTGAAGTTGTCACGTATCCTATAACATATCCCTTCTACTTGATGTGTTAGGAAAAAATACGCACATATTCATGATTTCTCGGAGAATGAATCATCAGTCATACCAACATGACACTATCATTTGCAGATGATTTAAGGAATACACACCAATTAGTTGGTTTTTTTTTTTTCACATTTGCACCAGTTTCGCGGCAACGGAAGTCACTTTTGTGGATCTGATGAATGCGTAACACCTTTAGCACCTTTGATGGTCCTTGCAATGTGGTTTACCATGTGAAAATTATTAACAAAAATAAGACTTTTCCATTTTATTTCAGATGATGTGAAAAATAAGTGAGTAATTATGCAACACACAGTACTTACTTAACCAGTGTAAACCAATGTTTCTCCTGGCAAAAGCAAAAACTAGAAATGCATTAAAAGCCAGAGCAACAGCAAATAATCATTAACAGGCATTTAGTGTTACCTTCAGCTAATATGTAGACTTCAGGTTATCACAACTTCTGTTTCTTAAGAGTTCATTCATTGCAATGCACCTTTAAATGGACAAGACAGTACCAGAACATGAGCGCTGACTTACAGTGTTAACATATGGACTGTAATGCTAATGTTCTTGCTTCATTTTGTCTTGGAAATGTGAGGGAAACATAAGGGAAATGTAAGAAATTAAGAGAATATTCTACACCTAAAATCCAGTGCAATGGAGCTTTAATAGTCAGGGAAAATGATCTGGAATAAAAGTTCACTGACAAGTCAACAAAGATAGCTTGATTTAAAAATAAAATAAAAACCCTCTTCTTTCAGTGATGGTAAACTCTTAACCTACTGCCTCTAAGTTCGAATGTTCCCTTGACATTCTTATACGTGATCATATGCATGCGGCATAGTACTCCATGCTAAGCAGATTAACAATTCAGCCTCTCAGTGTTATGTTTTTGTCAGTTATTTCCTTATACAGTATGTTCTGACAAATTGTCTCCAAGTATTTACTTTATAAGTACAGTCATTATTCTGAATGTACTTACCCCTATCCACATTCTGTTACTGCTTAGTGCATCATTTAACACTTCAGCAAACTACCAGAACAGAGGGTTTTTCGTAAGTTCTCTTTTGTTTAGACTTAAAATACTGTGGTCTGTGAAATTGTTATTAATCTAAATAGTTTTGCTTAATGTATTTACTTAATAATAAGAAAAAATAAACTGAAAAGTAATAAACTCAACTTGATTTCATTCATTTTCCTGTCTGCGACATAATATGTTATTCTGCTTATCAGGTCTTTTTTTGTTATTTTGTGATGTTGTGGGTTAGAGGCTTCGGAAGTATGGCTATTCTGTAGTGGAGACTAAAGATACAGACATCTATCAACTTGAAGAGAAAGTCAAAATTATCTTTCTTTGGTGACAACAGTAACTGCAGAATTTGAAACAGTAAAAATATCAGATCACCTCAAACGTCAGCCACACAAGGAACAGTTTGCAAACATTTATAATACATTTCAAGGTTATTCTGTCACATAAACAGAATTTATGAAGTGGAAGTCTAGTAAAAGTATCATGTTTTCTGATGTTTGTGTAAAGGGGTTGCACTTTAGACATGTTAATCTTTTTTTTTTTTTTTTCCAACAACATAACTTTAAATCCCTCAGAACCGCACTATATTTGCATGACTGGTAATCCAAAGTGTGTGACAGGCCAGACCATGGAGTCAAAGGTCACTCACTAAGACCACAATGCAGAGTTCTTCATGTTTGACCACACATAGACTTGATAGTCTTATTATCAACTATTATGATGTATATTATATTATTATTATATTATATATGTATATTAACTATTATTATGACATTGTTTTTGGTGGGATTCACTAACTTCACTGTTATCATTTCTAGACTGCATAAATAAGTATACTATAGTGCAAACACTTAGCTTTGTGTCGTAGTGCTGTAAAATCACTTAACCCCATACCAGTGTGAAGTCATTGAACTTGTAGCGATTTTGCGCCATCTAGTGAAAAAAGCAAGGACTACTCTTTATATCAGCCATGCATACTGACTGTCAATGAATTTGAATTTACCTCAAGGGTAGTCTTGGAAACAACCGTGTATGTACATGTGTGTACAAGGTCTTGTACCCGCATGAACATTAAAATAGGGTTTATTTGCTCTAATCCTTTCTATTTCCATTCAAAGATTTCCTCTCATTCTGCTTTCAATGGGGGTACATCTTATTCTATGCAAAAATGTACTGACGTGACAAAATTGTAGTCGTCTACATCAGATAAATCAGGATATTTTCCAAAAGAAACAACCCTTTCAATAGAATGTAAAAGAAGATAAGGTGATAAACCCTGTGTGTTTTCCTCTTCATCATGGGTGGATGAACAGAAGTGATAAGTGAAAAAAGGGATTACTCATGCAAGATTCACTTCAGATTAGTTTCAGGGAAACTTCAGAATACATTTTTCAGATCATTTCTAAGACACTGCAGGTGTTGTAAAAGTGATATTATCATCAGTAAAACTAATACTGACAAGACAGGATTTGCTCTGATTAGTCATGTGTATGATTAACCTCCTAAGACCCACTGTCCACGTATGAGGACAAGAAATTCACAGCTTTATACAAAGAAAAAAGAAACAACTGTCCACCGCAAATGACATTTTATAAAAAAATTTAAGAATGCATTTGAAAAAACTGTTGCATCATGATGTTTCCAATATAAGCAATTATTTGATTAAAAAAAGCCAAAACTCAAAAACCTGTGGGGCTCCTGGGTCTTAGGAGGTTAATTGACTTTTCACTAGATTCTCTCCTGGTCCAGTAATTTATTTCTGAGCAATGTATAAATCAAACATGAAACGAGTGTCCAACATCACTCAATCGGTCTGAATCTGGACAGTTTCATCAAGTTCATTCTCTGTCAAAGTTCTCGTTGTTCAGAACATTGTGTTCTGTGTTCACTCTGGGAAACAACACATTTTAGCATTTTACAAACTGTAACAAAAGGAAAATGAAACAAATGAAAAGAAATGTCAAAGTGAGACTCAAGTGGGTCCTCAGTACATTAACACACACCTGAACAAGCATAGACGATCAAGAAACCTCAGGAAAAGTCTCTGTTGGGGGCTTGATGTGAGGGTGGGGAGTCGTGAATCCAAAAAAATATCCCCCAAAAAACAGTAATACTTTTTTTCAGAGTCAGGAACCAATGTCTCTCACAGATGCACATATATTATGCACATTATTTGTCAAACTATGGAAACTATAATCTCACAATATTATTTCATCTCCATGGAAGCAAGAGACTATTCCCTGGCTTAATAGTGACCTAAAACATATTGCAAATGTTTTCCTGACTAACATGCTTGACATTGGAAATATTTTGCTCTTGACACTCCCTCAGTTTCCAGTAAGAAAATTTGAGTATTGGTGAATGAAAAGGTGAACTTGTGGTAGGTTTTGAATAGATGGCACATCTGCTGGACAGTGAGGACAACTCTAGAAAAAAGGCAGTGGCACTAGACAAGAGAAGTCTAACGTATGAGTTTGAAAACAAATGTGAATCCCTCAAGTCATGTGATCAGTTTCTAATTTTCCATGCTTTAACTTGGCCTCAGTTAACGCAGGGCTTCGAGTTTCTGCAACACAACTGTGAGGAACATTCTTCAGAAATACCAGGTCATTTTTTCTGTTGAATGAGATGCCATGGTGAGAGACTTGTCTAAGACGACAACAGAAACTTTTTAGCCAAGCCAGTTGTGGACTTATTGATGGAAACTGTCACAAGCTCAACCAGGGAGAAACAAGTGTTTGATGGAGATCCTACTGAAAAGGCCTCGGCAACCATTGAAATTAATGATTCATAGATGGTTGGACATCTGGTAAGGTAAGGTAAGGTATGTATATATATGTGTGTGTGTTTGTATATGTACATATAAATGTGTGTGTGTGTGTGTGTGTGTGTGTGTGTGTGTGGTAGCAAAGCTGATATGTTTCAATTCTAGTCTATGTGTTTCTGCTTCCACCGGCTGCTAGAGCTGGGTGTATCGATCTAAATATCGATAGTGTCGATACCAAGGTGAGTATTGGTATCGGATCAACACTAGTGTGATGAGATCAATGCTTTTGTTGAAGTTTCTCTTCTATACATCCCACAAATTACTTGATTTTCCTCATGCAAGCGCAGCTTCTCTCCAAGTCTGTCTGTCTGTGCAAGCAGTGCACCTCTCTCTCTGCTCTCTCACACTTGCCCCCCCCCCCTGCAGTTGACAGGGAAACTGCAACATGTGGTGTATGCAATAAAGTAATTTGCCACTATGGTAACATCACAAATTTGCACAAACCTATTAAAGCAGCTAACCCTCGGGTAGGGTGACTATTTGCCCGGCTTGAGGCCGGACAATCAGGAATTTGAAAGTCCTGTCCGGCATCTGGCGCTCCTAACCCTACCTCTAACCCTAACCCTACCCCTACCCCTAACCCTAACCTGAAGCCTAACTCTACCTCTAACCCTAACCCTAACCTTAACCTTAACCCTAACCCTACGCCTACTCCTAACCTTAACCCTAACCCTACCCTTAATCCTAACCCTTCACCTAACCCTAACCCTATGCCTACTCCCAACCTTAACTCTAACATACCCCTATCCCTAACCATAATCCTAAACCTACCTCTAAAAAAGTAAGGTAGGTAAGATAAGATAAGATTTTTCAGTGTATAGATATGACATAAGTCTGACTGGATAAAAAGAAGTTTAAATCACAATATGCAACAATATGCACAGTAAGTACACTTGTAGTGATTTTGCGCCATCTAGTGAAAAAAACAAGGACCACGCTCTTAATTGGCCATGCATACTGTCAATTTTTTTTTTTAAATTTAAGTTTAACATAGTGTCTCCTTTCAGTTTTGCAACAGACCTACCATGTTAAAATATTTGTCTACCGCTTTCTGACCACACCTAAACCTGGAAATAACACACAACTGTAAACGCAGATACTGTTTGTGTCATAATTAACCTCAATAAAGACAAAGACAGTTGTTGAGTTTTATATCAATGTATTAATGTTTTATTCTAATTACAATAAACAGAATATATCAGTCCCTTATTTGTACAAAAATACCTGAAAAGGTTACAATTAAGATTTATAAGCCATTCAGCTATTTACAAATTGAAGCAAAGCACATAACGAATACAGAAGCTCTCTCTTACAAAAAGAGATAAGTTACTGTTTTCTTTTTTGCATTCCCTGAAATACATTATACTTTATATTTTATATATATATTCTTACTTTACTCATTTGTACAGCCACTGTATCTTGCACTGTGACAATGTTATGAAAATGCACAAGAGTGTAGATGATAATCAGTGAACCGATCTTCGCAGAATTGGGGCCAAATCAAATTCAACTCTGTAAGTAAACTCTAATAAAGATACAAGCATTCATTCTCCATAAAATGCCATTTTCTGGTCTGAATTGCATTCACTGGGCACAAACACTGAGGTTTTCAAACTCAAGTTCTTCTTTGTTCTCGGGGGATCTTCAGCGTCCCCTCTGAACGGGAGCTTTTCATGTCACGCTCCACATTTTAGGTCTGGTTTGTGAAGAGAAAGACGAGTCATAAGAGGCACCATCTGTGGTTACAACTCACCTGGCTATCAAAACTCACTACACTAGCATTTAGCTGTATTTACATCTACTTGTAACATGGATCAGTTCTTTAAGACATAATTTCATTTAACAAATCAGACTGTAGTGAGTTTGTCTCTACAGAAAGAATTACAGGTAATAATAATTCAAAGCATTTTGTCAATTAATCAGCTGTGGTTGCTCAAGGTTTTCACTTTGGGGTTGAAGAAGTCATATTTTTAGGGTCTAATTTAGCACAGACAGCAAGTATTGTCAAAACTGTGCTTTTCATAGTGACTACTTCAGGTGTGTTTTATTCTGATAATTACACCTAGCAGATTGGTGGTGCACAAAATTAAGAAAAGTGTGTGGTTACAGATCCCAGCTTAATTAAAGGTACGTATTCATATGTACACCATTCTGTACAGAAAGACTTGCAGAGATCTGATGGACCAGTAGTTTTTAACATGCTCCAAGTCAACCCTGAGCAACATAGTTACATTCATTTCTGTTAAGTGTAAAAATTCAGATATCCAAAGCCCCTGATTTCTGTTTCATGTTTCATTTACTCAGTGAATTTCATTTGTACCGTTAATTCATCAAAACCACCTACTGACTACGCCTCTACGTCCCTGTGCGTGGGACCGTTTTCATGCATTATCCCTCACCTGTTACTTTTGCTACCATTTATTTTACTCAGAAAACAATGCAGTTAAGGGGAAACTGCGAACTGGAGAATGACTAATTCTGAATCTTTAGGGACTTATTAGGGCTTTGAAACACTTGGATCAACAATTCATTGATGTCTTAGTAGCTTAAGATGACTTTAAGCAACTTAAAAGACAAGCTGCTGTGCCCAAATTTCTCCAAATATCCACATATCAAATATCAATGAGGCCTTTACAATACATATCCCTACATATTAAACTAAACATCTACATTCATGCAAATAAATCTGCCTACTAAATGAAATTTGCTCATTTTGTTGACTATGATCTGTTAAAAATGCTATTTGGGTATTGTATGGAATGAATGATATGGGATTATGACATTGCACTTTAAAGGGAATCAGTTAATAGTTGATTATCATAGTAAATAGTGTACGTTTATAGGGTTTTTGTGCATTTCATGGCCTTTCACTGAAAAGTTTTAAATTGAATGTAAAGGTTAAATTTCCTACATCTAAGTTTTTTTGTTTTTTTTTTACAATTCTGTCTTCAAGGCAATGTGTTTTAACAGTGAACTTTTAGAGTAGTGAAGCTTCCTGGAGCCAGTTTCCCAAAACATTTACACTTCTATTTCATTTTCATGTTTTGTTTTTTTTTTCCCCTCTAACTTCAGTCTCCAAAAGACAGTGATCATGAAAATAAAGGAGGCTTCTAACAAGAAATAGATGGGATTCTTAAAATAAGATGTCTTTATAGATCTGGAAAAAAAATAAACAATAATTAATAGAAGTAAAAAAAAAAAAAAAAAATGTGGATACTAATGCTTTGGGAAACCCAGGTACCTTTTTGATTTCAATCCCACAACATTCTACCTGTCATCTATTGGAATGACAACATTAACACTATGGATACCAGTGTGCTTTAAACATCACTTCATAACAAGTGTTGATGATGACAAAAAATATTTCTGAATAATTAAACCTAAAAAAAAAAAAAAAAAGAAAAGAAAATACACCAATAGATGCTATGCCATCACAAAAATAAAATAATAATAATAATAATAATAATAATAATAATAATAATAACAATAATAATAGTAATAATAAATCACACTGGTCAATAATTTCATGGTAATGACAAAAGAAAACAGTACAGAACAGCGCTGAGAAAAAGAAATTTAAAATCTTCAAGTAATCAGTCACATCCAGATAAATAAATACATTTTGAGAAATAATACTTAAAAAATGATTGAGTCCTTGCATTTTAGATAAATAATAGTGACCATGCACAGAGTGTCAAATTAGTGTGACTATTCTGCATCTAAGCTGATAAAAATACCTCAGACAACGTGCAGGTAAATATATAATGGCTGTTGCTGGTGAAGTTCAAGAGGTTTTCGACTAAATGAGATTGCCAAATACGGATGAAATCATAACATTTCCACTGTATTTGCAGAGTATCATGAGGAACTGAGTCGAGACATTTCTAAGGACTGATTTTTTTTAAGGATGGGGTTTGATTGTATTATTGACTGTTAGGGATATATTAGCTGAAATCCTCCTAAATTGAAAACTGCTGGGGTTTGCCCTTCAAGTTTAATGTGTCTAGTTTCAACCTAGCCGGACAAAATCAATCAGTGCTGAAAAAAAAAAAAAAAAGTATCTATTGAAAAAAGAAATCTGATCCAGTTTATCTCCAGACACTGTGCTGAAATCTCTCTCTGCTTTGGGCAGGGAGCGACATCATACACTTTGCTAAACCACAAATGGAAATCCATCAGAAGACTTTTTTGTGTGGAAGCAAACTGACCTTGGCTGGAATTAGAAAAAACTATTGATTTTTACTGAAATTTACTGTCTGGAACAATCGGTACATCCAGTGCCTCGGTCTAACTCAGTGGGAGTTTAATCCTCACTTTTCTCAGCCTGATGCTCTAATTACAGGCAACTCACTGCACTCGTCATGGGTTGAGATAATTAAAACGGGCCCTGTAGTATTTTAAGTCCTGACGTTTCAAGTTTTCACTTCATCCAACAGCTGCTACAGTCAGAGTGATGAGACAGTGTGGGACAGGTAGAGGAGGAGGAGGAGGAGGTGATGCTGAAGTACATTACAAACACAAAGATGGCCCTCATTTGACAGAAATATTCTGATATGTAGTAACGACCCTAGTTCCTTGCAATTTTTTCTACACTGCAGCAATAGTTACCATTTTTGTGGAGTCTATCTGAATTGTATGTGCAGTAGGCAGTGTGTATTTATGTGACTTTCAGGTAGAAAAAGGCTGCATTTTATGGAATGTAATGCACAGAGTCTAGTCCTGATGTGAAGTCAGAGCACACCGACTCATTTCGCAAGCCACAATTAACCCGAAAAAAAAGGTCGTGTGGGTCGCTCTAACAGCATCTCACTGACTTCTAACAGGGAGGAAACCCGTGAAGCTATCACTAAAACACGTCAGAGCCTCCCTCCTAATTTGACAAAAAGATTCTTTCAAAATGTTAGTGGTTTTCCCTCCCTGTGCTACTGTAGTCCTCCGTGTCTCAGTTTATCTTACACAACAGGTAGCATAATGCCTTTGCCTGTATCAAAACAGCATAATCCCATGTAGTGCATATGTATTTCCTCAAGTTATCACCTGGCTTCAATGTTTAACCTTACATGTCTACTTGCTGTCTAATTTGTTAAGCTTTGTTAGTTGTTTCACTCTGAACGACACCGTGGTTTGATGGATTCATTTTGTAAAAGTTGCGTGGGGAGACGGAAGGCAAATGCTTAAATTAACTGGAGCATGTAATAAAACAGCAACAAATTTACTGTATTTGTAGCTTATGAAGACATTTAAGAGTTAAATATCCAGAATGCAGAAGGTGGACTTTGAACAAATCATTAATGAGAGTATTGATAATAATACATAACTGAAATTAATGAATCAATAAGAAAAGAAACCCTGTGTGGTCAAGAGATGAACACATTTTTTTTTTTCTGAGGCTGTATAACATAGGTTCTGTATTGTCAACTATTTAAAAAATACTTTCTTGCAAAAGTTCCAGACTTTCTTATATGCATGTTCGACCCAAGAGATGGTTCCAAACCACGTCTTCAAAACCTCAGAGGGATTTAAAAACACTCCTTGCGGTGCCTCCAGTCCATGTTACATTTTGACATGTCCTTACATATCTATGACACTAGAGGGCAGTGGCACCATCTCACAGTTAAGTAACGTGACAGTGGAGAAGTCTCCGTCAAAGGCCACTCCCAGTTCCATGAGTGCAAAACTAAGAGACAATCAACTCTCCATCTACAGTATATTCTTTGAGGACGTTTGAATGAGACTTTTTTTTTTTTTTTTTTAAGAGAGCAAAGTGGTCCACACAAAAGCTTGACTTGTCCTGCTGATTGTCCAGCTGAAGGGTTGAGCTGTGTATTAAATCAAAAAAAAAAAAAAAAAAAACATGTTGAGGGACACTGGGTCCAAGCTTATTGGTGAATATGTCTAGCGAGATTGTGGAAGATTCTGCACACCAGCATTGACACAAACGGCAGTGTTCATTTCCTCGCGATCATGTGCATCCGACTCCTCAACATCATCATCCATGCAAAACCAAAAGGAATCCAACACGTCTCTCAGCAGTCTCTGGCGGACTCACGATAATAATAATAATAATAATTAAAAAAAAAACAACAAAACATCAGTTAATTCACCAGCTTCTTATAGAGACAAAAACACAAGAATCAACCCCGGCGGAAAGATTCTTTTTGTTTTGTTTTGTTTTGTTTTTGTTTTTAGGCAGAGTCAGGTCAAGTGATTGGAGTCATGTGTCAGATGATCCGCAGGTGTCATAAGGCCACAACGGTGCAGGGGTGTCTGAGTTTACAAGGCAGCACTCCTCTGTTGAGCTGGTAGAACTCCACCAGCTGAATCAGGTCAGTGAATTTGGTGGCGCCGTCGTCAAGGCTGAAGAAGACTTGGCCGTCCTCTTCACACTGGCAGAGTAAGACAGATCCAGGCCGGCGTGAGGAGGATCACACCACATGGAGAGAGAGAGAGAGAGAGAGAGAGAGAGAGAGAGAGAGAGAGAGAGAGAGAGAGAGAGAGAGAGAGAGAGAG